>JADLZL010006236.1:0-133999 GCA_015844335.1 Chrysopogon serrulatus | reverse complement strand
GATAGCCATGCCTGAATATATTTATTCACGCACAAGGATTAATAAATATAATATTAATTCTTCAGTTAACTAACTGGAGGTTCGCTCAGTGGAATCCGTCTTGTCTGATTGTAGGTCACTCTCAGCAGATACCATACGTTACTTCATTCAGCAAAGAACAAGAATATATAATGAGTGTAATTAACTTGACCTGCACGCTGCAGTCCATATGTATGTACTCACAGAAGTAAAAAAACGCCACACACCTTCACTGATTTACACATTACGGCAACATGGGAGCTATATAAAGACATACCCCCTCGCCTCATCTCCACACATCCATAGCAAAGAGAGTACACAAAAGCAATAGCAACCAGTAACAGCTGTAAGAAACACAGCAGCAGAGTAGATCATGGTCAGCTACAAGGCTTTCCTCGTTGCCATCCTTGGTTGTGCCTGCTTATGCAGTTCTGTCCTAGCGGCTCGTGAGCTGAGCGATGACGCCATGGTCGAGAAGCATGAGAGGTGGATGGCTGCGTATGGCCGTGTCTACAAGGACGAAGCCGAGAAGGCGCGGCGTTTTGAGGTGTTCAAGGATAATGTCGCATTTATCGAGTCGTTCAACGCCAATAAGAACAAGTTCTGGCTTGGTGTCAACCAGTTCGCGGACCTGACCACTGAAGAGTTCAAAGCAAGCAAAGGTTTCAAACCAATTTCAGAAGAAAAGGTTCCAACAACTGGATTCAAGTATGAGAACTTGAGTACCAGTGCGCTTCCGACGGCTGTGGACTGGAGGACCAAGGGAGCTGTCACACCTATCAAGAACCAAGGAGAATGTGGTAACGTGCATTTCTGGTCATACTTGAAAGACTTGATTATTTTCAAGATAATATATACGGTGATTAAGCTCCTGTGATGACATCTACACATGCATGCAATGACACGAACAATTATTATATATTGCAGGTTGTTGCTGGGCGTTCTCGGCTGTAGCTGCCATGGAGGGCATTGTGAAGCTGAGCACCGGTAACCTAATCTCACTTTCCGAGCAAGAACTGGTGGACTGCGACACCCACAGCATGGACGAGGGCTGCGAGGGTGGCTGGATGGACAGTGCCTTTGACTTCGTCATCAAGAACGGAGGCCTCGCCACGGAGTCCAACTATCCATACAAGGGAGTGGATGGCAAATGCAAGGGTGGATCAAAGAGTGCCGCAACCATTAAAGGGCCACGAGGACGTGCCGGTCAACAACGAGGCTGCACTCATGAAGGCCGTGGCCAATCAGCCCGTATCTGTCGCTGTTGATGCGAGTGACAGGACTTTTATGCTTTATGCCGGTGGTGTGATGACCGGCTCCTGTGGCACTGAGTTGGATCATGGAATTGCTGCCATTGGGTATGGCGTGGAGAGTGATGGCACGAAGTACTGGATTTTGAAGAATTCATGGGGCACCAGCTGGGGAGAGAAGGGATTCCTAAGGATGGAGAAGGACATTTCTGACAAACGAGGAATGTGTGGCCTTGCCATGAAGCCTTCCTACCCCACTGAGTAGAAAACCAAGAAAACACCATGTCCTCATGTTGAATATTTGCATTCTACGCTCTTATACACCGTTTGTTCTTATATATTGTATACTACCCTACAGATATATACACGTGTAACTTTTATTATGTTTCTGAATTTTGTAAATATATCCTAGATGTTTGAAGTAGTTCATTGTTCACATTGGGTTTTGGAGAATACATGATGCTTTATTCAGAGACCAATGGTGTGTTCATATATGGGCATGGTGGGGAGCTGTGGGACGGCAAGCCCACAGGCCATGAGTGCCGTAGCACGTTTACAATTTAATAGTATATATCAGAAAGTAGCATGAACTATCCTCAGACATAATGTTACATACAGTAACTCGTACAATCAACAAAGAGGAAGTAACTAATGCACTAACTTTGAAAACTAATTTGATGAATACTTTGCCGCGAATTCAGTAATATTCTTGTCCGAGCTCCCTCCATTCTGCATGGCTTCCTTGGCCTTTTGCATCCACATAGTGGCATTCATCCTATACTTATCCTTTCTATCTCCATCCATGACATCCTTGATGCACCTTTCCACCTCCTCTCTCGTCACTAAGCCTTTCTCATCCCTGTGCACCCGGACACCCAAGCCCCACATGCTCTCCATATATTTTGATATGGTCGGCTGGTCTGCCCAGTGTGGTATTGCCACCATTGGCACACCATTAACAATTGCTTCAAGTGTCGAATTCCATCCGCAATGTGTGAAGAAACAACCTGCATATTAAAAGCATGCAACTAAATTTTTACACTTCTTATCAATTTGGCTCATTTTCCCTTATATGTAGAAGAATAACCATTCCCCATACCTGTGGCTTTATGTGCTAGAACCTCGAGCTGGGGGCACCAAGAAACGATAAGGCCGTGTTCCTTGCACTTGTCCCGAAGATCATTGGACAACTTATGTTCTTCGTTTGACCTCACAACCCAAATGAATGGTTTGCCAGAATTGCACAATCCATTGCCAAGCTCTTCTAACTGTGCTTCGTCGTAATCAGAGACAGTACCATAGGATACAAGAACTACAGAACGTGGAAGCTGCTTGTCAAGCCAAGGCAGACATGACACGCTGCTGTTGAAGAGGTTGAAACCATACGTCTTGTTCAACGGCAAACGGTCATCATCAAGATAAAATGAGGGCAAGGTTGGGCCTATTGTCTTTGCACGCCATGTTAGTGCCATATAATCTGCCTCCTGCTCAGTTATAAACAATGCAAATGTGTCAAAAGAAAAGTCAATCTTATGATGGTGAAGTGGAATCGAAGAATCGCAACAAACAGACCAATCTCGATCGATTATTCAGAAAAGAATTGTGAACATGGACGAAAAACAGAGTATGTGCAAGCGGCACTGAAAAATTCAGTTGGGCAAAACAACAAACAGGTGCCGGCCGTGGTGACGGTGAGCTCTCTCACCTTGGGCTCGACATCGTAGAATGAGTTGACGAGCACGTCGTCGGCGTCCTCCAACCCCTCGAATTGCCGCAGCGTCGCTTCAAGGAACACGGGACACCAGTCCGGCCTCGCCGCGAACGGCGGCACGTCGTCAGGCCCGAGCTCGACACCCAGCATCCCGCGCGCAAACAGCTCCTTCCCGTCCAACACCGGCAGCGACAGCCGCCCCGCCCACACCTCCCCATAGACGACGTCAACGGCACAGGGCTGCGACAGGAACGCGGCGGCCGGCACCCCGGCCGCCTTCGCCACGCGGCGCGCCCAGGGCAGGTGCGGGTCGTAGACCAGCACGCGCACGGGCCGGCCCTCGGCTGCCTCGGACCGGATCAGCTCCGCCAGCGTCTCCGAGCCGACGGCCCCGAGCCGGCGCCAGTACTCGGCGACGTCGGGGCAGGACGCCGCGCCGCCGTCGTCGAAGCCGTCCGAGATGGCCGCCACCCTGAAGGGCTCGCCTGGGGGCGGGGTGGTGGAAAGCACGTACCGCGAGGTGACGAGCGTCGGGCGGAAGCCGTGGTACGCGAGGCGGCGGCCGAACTCGAGCAGCGGGTTCGTGTGGCCCTGCGCGCCTGGGTACGGCAGGAGCAGCACGTGCGCCCTGCCGCCACCTGGGGCAGCAGTAGCAGAGGAGGAAGACGAGGTGGAGGTGGTGGTGGCGCCCGTGCTCCCCATTGTATTGCTAGCTTTGTGTTTGCAGTGAACAGAGGCTGGAGTGTGGGAACGATATAAATAAGGCGTCCGTTGCAGTGGAAACTCGGAGACGTGGCGCGCAAGGTTTTTCTTCCTTGGTTGGAAACTCGGGGTTGATCGTTGACGGTGACGGTATGGTCGCACGGTTTTTGTTGACGGAATGGAGTTGTCTGTCGTCTTTTTCTTTTCTATTTTCTTTATTTGCCGCCAATGCCAACAAAAGAGTAAAAGATAATAAGGAGCCTCAAGCCAAGCCGGTCGTTCTTCTTTCAGAAGAATTGCTATAGTGTCAGTATTAGATTTACAATTTTTTTTGCAAGATTGAAAAAGTGCCATCCGAGAACTTGCTATCAACTTCCATTGTTTCTGCATTTGGAAAATCGACCCAACCACGTGAAAATATGTGCATACATATCTATGGGATAATCTGTGGGTACACAGTGTTCTCAATGTAAACAACATACAAGAGAGACAAAGTATAAAGTGGTTAGGATGATTTGAAAATAGTCCAAGATTTTTTAGGCAAAATTGTCTTATATATTTTAGAACTATTAGAGGACATATTCCTAATTTTTTCAGCCACTTAGAAAACTAATTGATTCATCAATTATTTTTAGGAAATATTAGAGATGCTCTTATGTTGTTCTTTTAACATTTGTCTTATGCAATCTGCCTGAACTAAAATTGTTTATCTATCGTCTTTCAAAATTGCTTCCATTTCTTGAGATGCCTAGCGTTAGGAACCACCTAAAGAACTTAAGGTATCTCTAGAGAGGTATATAGAAAACAATTTTCAGTAGTGGTTGTTGACACCGGTGACTTCCAATTTATATGGAAGTCTCTCATTACATATACATGAATGTCACTGTAGGTGGTCAAAAATGGACTTTCAGCTGTGGGTAGAAATCCATTTGCATTGCTACTATACAGAAACAACATTAGGAGATACTAGTAGTTTTTATTTTCAGGGGAGGCAGTCTTGTTCAATCATTTTTGTAAATAATTTTAGCAGGAAGTAACATTTATATTCCCAACTAAGCCCAATTAATCCAACAGAAAGCTCCTTGACTGGATATAGGAAGCAACCAGGAAGCGACGGTATGCTCGGCATGTATGCACGTGCACTGAGTTAGCAAGTCAACGCAGCTTTGCTTTCAGTCAACGTACGCAATCTTCAGGGACGGCAGGATCAGGACGACGAAGAAAGAAGCTTGTGCGCCACTCCACTGACGACTGGCCCGACACCTACACCTATTTAACCGCCGCCGTCATGCTACCAACAGAAATAAGCACACAACGATACCACACCACTTCAACTCACTCGCTGCAAGAAGACACTACTGAACATGAGCGACCACGGGGAGCCACGCGCCGAGGGCCGGCACCACCTCGCCTTCTTCCTCGTCGTCCTCCTCCGCCGCCTCCAGCTCCAACGAGAGCCACGAACTGCTGCTCCTGCCGTTCCGGGGCGCGCTGCAGGGCCACATCAGTTCGATGCTGCTCCAGTTCGCTCACCGCCGCTTCGCGTGCCACGGCCTCCGCCCCGTGCTCGTGACCAGCCTCTACATCGTCCTCCCCGGCGCGCCCAGCCCCTCCCGCGTCGCTGCCATTTCAGACGGCTCCAATGACGCCGGCCATGCCTAGCCGAGTGTGGACTGGGCAACTAGATCAAATGCATTTTTAGGAGGTGATGGATCGGACGGCGTTATTAGCAAGGGTGAATTTAGGAGTAACTGATGCTCGTAGTGGAGATGCAGAATATGGACAATGAACAATGCAGGAAGGAGAAAACTGAGGCAAGAATATTGCTGACTATGTATCAAAGTATCCATCATTCAAACAATAAGCATCCAGTGACATGTAATTTATATATTGGTGATGAGTATAACAAGTCTTTGCATTGCGCATAGATGATGCTTACACCAACCCAAGGTTTTGTTTTGAGATAATTAAATTGAAAGACCCTAGAAAAATCATTGTTGTATTACGAGCTAGATTCTATTTTCAATTCAAATTTCAAATAATGTTGCTCCTTTAATTTTGAATAAATTGATCATACCCAACAAAGGCACAAAGTTATTTAGTTTGGTTGATAATGAGACACCTATGGTAACTTTGTCAATCTTGAAATGTGTCAGGCCTTGGCACATGGCTCTATGGCCTCGCCTTCTACTGCAGATACGGCGCGCTATTGCCTCGATGCAGACAAAGGCGGTTGTACCAGGATATGCTGCATGTTGCAAATGTAAATTTCAAATGTTTTATATGTTTTAGAGGTTGGTTGCTACTGTTTCACATAGTTGTGGAAAAAGTAGATCGAGATATTGCATATATTGCAATGGTTGTACATGTATGTTGCAAACATCTGATATCAATGTTTCATCTGTTTCTGTCATGATCTTGATGCTTCCTCTATTTCACACATATGTTGTAAGTGTTTTCTTCTAGATGTTGCATGTGTGTATGTAAAGGCTTTAGGTGTTTTTTTGGTTGTTTTGCATTTCAAACACAGGTTTCAATTGTTTTATCTACATTTTTGTTATGTTCCAACTCTTTCATTTGGATGTCAAAAAAGTAGATTAAGTGTTGCACATGGGATGCGCGTGGGAAGCCACCGACAATGCGAGTGATGTCTAGGGCATCTAAGTACAATAGTGAAGAGGAAGAGATAGAATCTCGTGTTGACTTAGCAGTCATCTAGGTCCTCAATCTGAAACCTTAAACACTAGATCACCGACATACCTAGCGTAATGAATAGTTAAGTTGTTGCCCATTTACGATCTTGATGAATTATTACTTCTGAATAACTTTATAAACCATATAGAAGAACCATAGCCACTACTACAATTAACTTAGAGATAACCGCCTCGGATGGAAGGTCACTTTCCGAGGCGGTTTCATGCCCGTGTTGAAGAAAGCCCGCCAAGCCCATTAGCCGCCCATCGCCGCCGTCGGCCATGGAGGGAGGGGAGGAGGTCGCCGGATAGGTCCATGGGGGGAGGAGGAGGCCGGATCAAGGAAGCTCGATCTTTGGTGGAGCTCGATCCGCTTCGAAAGCTTAAATCACTAGATCTTGATCCGCCGCCGTTGGACGCCGATCCGCACGGAGGGGGCTGGATCCACACCGAGGAGCTCGGGAGGAGCCCGCACCTAGCGTAATGAATGGTTAGGGAAAGAGAGGCTGCTTGCCGAGGGAGGGAGGATAGAATGAGTGAGCCCCGTTTATATATGATGGCTTGAGTGGGCTTCCAGATCGGGGCGAATTTAATTATCTTAAAAGAACCGCCTTGAATAACTTTATAAAACCATATAATAAAACCGAAGAACCATAGCATTTCACCACATGAGTCCAATAATTTGATTTTTTGAGTAGTGAGCATTTCACCACATGAGTCCAATAATTTGATTTGATCAATACGCCTTGTGCTTTTTTCTTTAATTATGGAAACTCAAGGACGCTGAGGGGTAGTATGAGTAGGAGGTTTGATTGATTTCAAACCTGAGTCTTTTCTCTTGCATTCCAGATCATCGGCTCTATCTAATAAAATATCTCATTTTCATGGTCTTGAACAAAAACCTTACCCAACGCATGGATTTCTCTAGAAGGGGCACAACAGCCCCATTTGATTTGGCCGGGTCCTCTTTTACCTTGAAATCAGACAGAGAAAGATTTTTTCTTATTAATTATAAATTGTGTGATTGTTGATATCTATTTCCATAACGAATACTTGATTTAACTTAATAAGTAAAGAAAATAGACCCTTCCTCTCCTTGTCATATCAGAGTGGTGTTATTCAAACTCAAAACGCTTTGTAATCTTCAACCAGTTCTTAGGTGATGTCCTGGGGCGGCGTGGGCCCGCTGCTCGGGTGCTAGATTGCAAGCCTGACATGCTAGGGTATGGTGCTTGCTCGCTCGCTGGGAGTGTGTCTAGGTTATCATCTGATGCGATTCCATCGGACGCCCAGGCAGCGGCAGATCTGTACTACTAGGGATGCACCTTAGTTGGAGATGAGCCATGTCCCATGAAAGGAATGGGAGGGGCTGTGGTGGATAGATGCATTGCTCCCGCTGCTGGTTTGTTCCCAAGCGGCAAAGTGTTCTGGCTAGAAGGAAATAATAAGAGGAATGGAAAGATGGGAAGTTTGATTGGTTCTTTATGGACTTTTAATTTGGATCATGATACTTTGGAAAGGCTTTAGATTTCAAATCTAAATAGTTTTAAACAATATCAACATTTTGAATTTAGGTATGTCTTGAATTTTTTTTTGAACCAAACATTTACAGAGTCTTCCACAAAACTTTTAAAATTCTAAATTGTAAGAAAATTTTCTTTTACTTGATTTTGATAAGTTTGAGTGCTTTAGGAAAAGGTTTTAAGGCATTTTCTTAAATTTGGCAGTTGTTTAATTTTAACCAACCTATATTCATTACTTGTTTATTTTTCCTAATGATTTTTATAATTAAAGTTCTACTTAAATTATCAAAGCATATTTCCTATCCATCTTACATTTTAAACTTACAAGAAACATATATAAAATTATTTTAAATTAACTTCTTTGGTAACCATTAAATTAAACATTTAAATTCCATAAATGTTAGATTATTTACCTACTAATTGTATAAGTTGGAAATTTTACTAAAACATTAATAGGTTCTTGTTGCATTTTCTAGCTTGTCTTATATACATACACTGTGACCAAATAATACCTATTTGGTTAATACACATCCAAGCCAGTAAACACATCATTTAAGACCAAATCAAAATATTATTCACTCCAAAACATCAAAGATATGTAAATTACAAAACTTGACAATGTTTCAAGAGGCCGTAGGTTCATGTAGTCAAAAGACCAAAGCTTCAACTGCATCGTGCGCTTTGAGTAAATGCACTGACAGGGAACGACTGGGTTGACTTCTCCAGCTGAAAGCTGAGCTGGTCACCAGCACGGCTGACCTGGTTGATCCCGAGCCAAGCGAACTCCACTTGAATCCTCACGCCAGATACACGGCTGATGGATCCGGATTTGATTGTGCCGCTGACGCTGCTCTCAAACCGGAACTTGAATTGCTTTCCAGCGACGCTGACAAAAAAGTTGCATTCGCCTGGAAGCGTCACCACAAAGGCGCCACCAGGGTGGAGCACATAAGACTTCACACCGAGTGGTAGAAGACCCCTTGGCAAGTTGTTCTGCTTCAGGACATCATAAGCTGTTGTGGTCGCATCATCCCCGGTCAAGTTGGCTGAGGTGGTTGCTGTGGACGAGACGCCTTGGAGGATGGAAGCAGCCATGAGGGCAATGGCAACGAGGACATGCTGATGATGGTGGCACATGACTGCTATGTTTTTTTTATGCCTTAGCCTTGTGGATATGGTATAAGCACAGGCTTGATCAATCTACTATGCTGGCTGCAAAAATGACTGTGGAAGCCGTTGCCTCTCCCTCCAATTTATATAGTAGCTTCACCGACACAGAATCAGGTTTTAATTGCATTTATTTTAGCATTACGGGCAACCAATGATATGATCGTCGAATTAGAATGGAATTAATCCAAATATTCCGTTTTCCATTAATTTCTTCATGCAAGAGAATCAGTATGATCATTATTGAATTTGATAACCATGCTTTCTACTTATCTACTGTGTAGTATATACTATATTAGAGATGTGCTTTTCTTTTTCTTTCTGCCAGAAAAAAAAGCAATATGATCATTATTGAATTTGAAAAATGCAAATCCTAACTTTTATATTACATTGAAAATATAAAATCTGAGGGGTTGAAAGTGGTAGCTCTCAATATTTGTAACATTTAAATAAAATGTAATACATAATATATTCATTTCGACATAAAATTTGCTATTACATATAAAGACTTTCAAAGGCGTCTTGCTACAGTGATTGATAAAAACACCTCTAAAATTGTTTATGTATCGCCCTTCGGATCCATTTCTAGGGGTGCCTGGTGTTACACTCCACCTTAAGAATTTAAGGTACCTCTAGAGACGGATAGAAATTGGTTGCTGACACTCACTAGTGACTTCATACTTATATGGAAGTCTCATTAAATAGGTGAATGCCACTATAGGCGGTCAGAAATGGATTTTCAGCTGTGGTTAGAAATCCATTTGCCTTGCTAATACAGCAGCAACTTTAGGAGATAGTGGTTTTTATTTTCGGAGGAGGCACTTTTGTTCAACCATTTCAGATAGTGACATTATATTCCCATCTGTAAAAATTCATTAAATTGCTATACTAACTATGGGCCAAGCCCAATTAATCCAACAGAAAGCTCTTTGACTGGATGGATATAGGAAGCAACTAGGAAGTGACGGTTGGCCCAATCGGTAGGCATGTATGCAGTGCACCGAGTTGGCCAGTCAACGCAGCTTTGCTTTCAGTTCACGCAAAGTATTCTAATCTTCAGGGACGGCAGGACGAAGAACCTTGCGCGCCACTCCACTGCCCGGTCCGACATCCACACCTATTTAACCGCCGCCCTCATGCTACCAACACAGACAAGTACAAACCACTTGTTCAATCAATTCAGTCGCTGCAAGAAGGAACAAGCGAACAGACATGAGCGACCACGGGGAGCCACGCGCCGAGGGCCGGCACCACCTCGCCTTCCTCCTCGTCCTCCTCCTCCGCCGCCTCCAGCTCCAACAAGAGCCATGGCGTGCACCTGCTGCTGCTCCTGCCGCTCCAGGGCGGCGCGCTGCAGGGACACACCAGCCCCATGCTGCTCCAGTTCGCCCGCCGCCGCCTCGCTTACCACGGCCTCACCCGCCCCATGTTCGTGACCGTCAACTACATCGTCCTCCCCACCGCGCCCAACCTGCCCAGCCCATCCCGCGTCGCCGCCATTTCAGACGGCTGCAATGACGCCGGCCATGGCTAGCCGTGTGTGGACCGGGCAACAAAATCATTCTTAGGAGGAATTGATGGCTTGCTAAGTGGATGCAGAATACGGACAAGGCAATATGCAGAATATTGCTGCATTTTTTTCGAACAGAATTAATATTGCTGAATTTGCAGCAAAGTATCCATCATGTTAAACACAATATAATAAGCATCTAGTGATATGGAATTTATATATTGGTAAGCGTAACAAGTCTTTGCGTTGCGCCTTCTGTAACTTCAAAGGAGGCCAAACATGTAAAATATTTTAATGCTTCAACGCTCAGGAACCGTTGTAACAGTAAAGTCACATAGCTGTGTGTGTCATTTAGTTATTATGTTGTGTTGGTTTTCTGGATAGTATGTGCTCTAGAGGACAAGTAGGAGATCACAGATCTTAGCTTGCATAGAGTATACTGGTGCATAACCTTTGAAATGTTAGGAGCATACGGTATTTTATTTTACGTAAATGATGTATGTTCATTTGTTTTGTTACTCTCAGATTTGACTAGAAAGTTCGTGCAACTAGCAAACAAAACCAACTATTTAGCGATAAAAAAAAACCCAACTATTTAAGTACATTTTTTACCTCAATTTGTCTAATTTTAGCAGTTCAACAATTAAAAGCATATAATTTTAACATCAAAGCCATCTAAAAACCACTCAAAACCGGCTCTGAGCTAGGTCAGTTGAGGTGCCGAAACATAACAAAACAAAGAATTGAGGGGCCAAAATATGTACTAAATCAGACACTTTAGTTTTTTTTAGATATTTATGATAAATTTATATATAAATATATATATATATATATTTACTTCTACATAAATATTTAGATTTATTAAAATATTTTAAAACAACAGAACTTCAAATAGTCGTCACCTAAAAAGTTGTAGATCTCAATGTTGGTAATTTCTTCATCCGAGTTCATTTGAATAATTTGAAAATTTTGAGTTTCAAAATATGAAAACTTCAAACAGAAGTTTTGAACCGTAAATGATTTTTAAACGAAAAGGTCGTCAGCTACAAAATTGTATATCCATTGAGGTCTACCACTTCGGTTTTGTTTGTTTTTCTCCATCTGAGTCCGTTCGAATTGAAAAACTTTGGATGTCAAAATATGAGAACTTCGAACATTAGTTTGTATTTCAAATAAATTCGGGTTCAGATTCAGAAAAATCCAATACTTAAAAAATTCAATAATGTGTAGATAAATATTTACATATAAATATTTATAATTAAGTAAATCTAAATATATAACAAAAGTTCTTAAATATCTAAAAAAAAACTAAAGTACTTGATTAATCCATTTTTTGCTCCTTAGCTCTTACTTTTATCTAACTAGTGGACATGCACGTGCGGCACGCACGTGTCTATGGTACAATAAATCATATATAAATGTGTGATCGAAGTTCTTTCAACCAACCAGAAAACTTCTTCATTAGCAATATCTAAAGCAAGCAAATCATAAGCCTTAAACGGTTAAACTGGTGTAGTAAGTTATCATAGAAGTGTTTTCCAGTTCTTAACCAAAACGGATCAAATATTCATATGCTTCTGCCACTCATCGTCCTTCATCACCCACGATAAAAGGGTCACAAACGTAGAACATGTGCCATGGATAAAAGGGTCACAAACGTAGAACATGTGCCATGCAAAAAAAAAGGCAGGCATAAATAAAGGAAGTCTCACCAGGGTGCTCGTCACGGACATGGATGGCAGGTGATGATTTCGTATTTAATCGACCATGGCGCATACACGGCCTCGGTTCGGTTCAGCCAAACGAGACTTTCCTTTTCTCTATCTACGGAGGGTAAGAATTGAATCTTAGTTTATCAGGAGTTTGACATCTTCTATGTAAGATCATATATGATGGAGGGCTCGTATAGCACGACGCATAGATCGAACGGTTGTTATAGAGGAAGAGTAAGATCTTTAATGATGGAGGGCTCATATAGCACGATGTATAGATCTAACGGTTATTATAGAGGAAGAGTCCCATCGAAAAAACTCACTCTTTTATAGTGTGACTTTGACACGTCAACTTTCAAAACTGTTTATTTTGGGCATCAAGGTTTTGACTGGTTTTTAGATGGCAGTTGGGTAAAATTAAATGGTTTATGATAGTATCAACCGTCCGCAACGATATAAAAAAATGGACCTATCAGCCTGTGGCTAATAGCTATGCAGTAGACAAACTAGAACATAAAAAAATACGACATTCTAGCACCATTCAGTAATTCAAGAGATGGTAGCAATCTGCTGACAGTTTACACGAACTAAAGTACTTGATTAAATTCATTTTTGGCCCCTCAACTCTTCCTTTTATCTAACTTCGGTACATCAATTCAAAACAGTTTATTTTGGCCATCGAGACGGTTTTAAATGGTTTTCAGATAGAACATAGGTAAAATTAAACGGTTTATGATAGTATGAACCGTACAGAATGACATAAAAAATGGACATATCAGCCTGGAGCTAATAGCTATGTAATAGACAAACTGAACATAAAAAATATACTAGACAATCCAACACCAGTCAGTGAACGCAAACTAAATAACTACTTATGTGTGGTAACGTAGAGGTTGAAACTTTGTTCCCATACCTTAAAAATAACCAGTTACTCCCTCCGTCCTTAAATAAGTGTCACCGTGGGATGCATGTCATAAGTTTTATTTGATTTGTAGAAAATACAAACAATATTTATATCTTTAAATAATTTTGTTAAAAAACTATATCTAAAGATCTTTCCAATGATACTAATCAATAATATTTATTATTTATTAAAAAAATACCGATATTTGTTTCTCGGGAAGCGAAGCGACAACTATTTAGGAACGGAGGGAGTATGTTGCACCTATATTTGTTCCTGTATCCAAAAAATAACCAGTTATGTTGCACCCATAAATGGAAAGGGAAACATGGTAGATATTTGAATATTTGAACTCTGAAGCCATGAAGTACTTTCAAATTATAACTCAATTTTTGCACATCCAGAACAATTACAAGGATATTCATTTACAGAACATATTCATATAACACAATATACATACACACCATCCATTTTATTCAACCTGAATGTATTAATGTTGGGAAGTGATTACGCATTTGAAGCACGGCTTATGCAGTAGGGTAGGATGGTTGCATGGCAAGGCCACACATCCCCCTCTTGTCAGAAATGTCCTTCTCCATTCTCAGGAATCCATTCTCACCCCACGTTGTGCCCCACGAGTTCTTCATCAGCCAAAACTTGGTGCCGTCACTGTCCTTTCCATAACCAATAGCTGCAATGCCATGGTCTAGGTCAGTGCCGCAAGATCCGGTCATCACACCACCAGAGTAGAACTGAAATGTCATGTCACCGCCGTCCACCGCCACCGAGACTGGCTGGCTGGCGACCGCCTTCATGAGGGCAGCCTCGTCATTGGCAGGCACATCCTCATAGCCCTTGATGGTTGCAGCACTGTTGGATCCCGACTGGCACTGGCCATCTTGCGCGGTGTAAGGGTAGCTAGACTCAGTGGTAAGGCCACCGTTCTTGATGATGAACTTGAAGGCGTCGTCCATCTCACCACCATTGCAGCCCTGGTCCTCACCATGAACATCACAGTCCACCAGTTCCTGCTCTGAAAGTGAGACGAGCTTCCCCGTGCTTATCTTGACAATGCCCTCTGTGGCAGCCACAGCTGAGAATGCCCAACAACAGCCTGCATTTCATTCATTTTGATTATACGATGTATTTGTCATCTAGTGCTGTAATTTTAACAAAACATATATATATGCACACATAAGAGAATTGTGTGTGCGTGGTCTAGCTAATTAATTAATTTACTTACCACACTGGCCTTGGTTCTTGATGGGCGTGACAGCACCCATCTCTAAAAATTGATTAAATTGCTATACTAAATATGGGCCAACCCCAATTAATTAATCCAACAGAAAGCTCTTGACAGGATTTAGGAAGCAACTAGGAAGCGACGGTTGGCCCAAGTGGTAGGCATGTATGCAGTGCACCGAGTTCGCTAGTCAAAGTTGCTTTCAGTCCACGTATTCTAATCTTCAGGGGACGGCAGGACGACGAAGAACCTTGGGCGCCACTCCACTGCCCGGCCTGACATCCACACGACCACACCAATTTAACCGCCGCCCTCATGCTACCAACACAGACAAGCACACCACGATACACACCACACCACTTGTTCAATCAACTCAGTCACTGCAAGAAGACACAAGCGAACAGACATGAGCGACCACGGGGAGCCACGCGCCGAGGGCCAGCACCACCTCGCCTTCCTCCTCGTCCTTCTACTCCGCCGCCTCCAGCTCCAACAAGAGCCACGGCGTGCACCTGCTGCTGCTCCTGCCGTTCCAGGGCGGCGCGCTGCAGCGACACACCAACCTGATGCTGCTCCAGTTCGCCCGCCGCCGCCGCCACCTTGCGTGCCACGGCCTCATCCACCCCATGTTCGTGACTGTCAGCTACATCGTCCTCCCCACCGCGCCCAACCCGCCCAACCCATCCCGCGTCGCTGCCATTTCAGACGGCTGCAATGACGTCGGCCATGCCTAGCCGTGTGTGGACCGGGCAACAAATTGCATTCTTAGGAGGAATTGATGCTGATGCAGAATATATACGGACAAGGCAATATGCAGAATATTGCTGATTTTTTTTTTTTTTTTTTTTTTGCGAACAGAATTAATATTGCTGAACTTGAAGCAAAGTATCCATCATGTTAAACAGTATAATAAGCATCTAGTGATATGGAATTTATATATTGGTAAGCGTAACAAGTCTTTGCGTTGCGCCTTCTGTAACTTCAAAGGAGGCCAAACATGTAAAATATTTTAATGTTTCAACGCTCAGGAACCATTGTAACAGTAAAGTCACATAGCTATGTGTGTCATTTAGTTATTATGTTGTGTTGGTTTTCTGGATAGTTTGTGCTCTAGAGGACAAGTTGGAGATCACAGATCTAAACTTGCATAGAGTATACTGGTGCATAACCTTTGAAATGTTAGGAGCATACGGTATTTTATTTAACTCCTTCGGTATTTTATTTTAGGAAAAAGTCTGCATCACCTCCTGAACTATAGCAGCTGGAACACTTAACACCCTTAACTATAAAACCGGTATTCTACCCCTGAACTTTTCAAACCGGTTAAAGAAGCTCCTAGGGCGGTTTTGAACGGTGGTTTTGCTACAGTAGCATGGTTTTGTTTTTTTCCTTCTTTATTTATTTTGGTTGAAACTTTAAAAAATCATAGTAAATCACAAAAAAATCATAAATAGAAAATCCAATTTTCTTGGACTCCATATGAGTAGATCTACACAGTGAGCATATAATATGTTATTTTTTAGTATAATTTTTTTTTGTAACTTTAGATCTATGATTTTCTATAATTAAATAAAATTATTCATATCCGTAGTTTCTATGGTCCAATTGTGGTAAAATTTTAATGATAGGCTAATTATTGTATGTTTGATCTCTACTAAAAATTTCGTACTCACTGAATCAAGTATGACTTAGTTATAATTTTATTTTTATGCTTATTAAATATAAATGAATTTATAACAAGTTATACATGATTCAATGAGTATAAAACTTTTACTAGATAACAATCATACAATATTTATCCTACATAAAAATTTCACCACAATTGAACCACAGAAAACTAAAATATAAATTATTCCAATTAATTATAGAAAATCATAGATCTAAAGTTACAATAAAAAAAATTGTATTAAAAAAAATAACATATTATATGCTCACTGTGTAGATCTACTCATATGGACTCCAACAAAATTAGATTTTCTATTTTATGATTTTTCTATGATTTACTATGACTTTTAAAAGATTTAGTCAAAATAAATAAAAAAAATATAAAACCACGCTACTGTAGGAAAACCACCGTTGAAAACAGCCCTGGAGGCTTATTTAACCGGTTTGAAAAGTTTAGGGGGTAGAATACCCGGTTTTATAGTTGAGAGGGTTAAGTGTTCCACCTATTATAGTTCGGGGGTGATATAGACTTTTTTCTTTATTTTATGTAAATGATGTATGTTCAATTGTTTTGTTATACTCTCAGATATGACTAGAAAGTTCGTGCAACTAGCAAACAAACCAACTATTAAGTACATTTTTGTCCCTTGACTCTTGCCTTTGTCTAATTTTGGCACCTCAACTCTTGAAAGCATATAATTTTAACATCAAAGCCATCTAAATACCACTCAAAACCGGCTCTGAACTAGGTCAGAATTGATGAACAGTTTCAATAGTTGAGGTGCCGAAATATAACAAAACAAAGAATTCAGGGGCCAAAATATGTACTAAATCAAACAATTTTTTTAGATATTTATGAGAAAATTATATATATTTAGATTTACTTCTACATAAATATTTAGATTTATTAAAATATTTTAAAACACAGAACTTCAAATAGACATCACCTAAAAAGTTGCAGATCTCAATGTTGGTAATTTCTCCATCCGAGTTCATTTGAATAATTTAAAAATTTTGAGTTTCAAAATCTGAAATCTTCAAACAGAATTTTAGAACCGTAAATGATTTTTAAACGAAAAGCTCGTCAGCTACAAAATTGTATATCCATTGAGGTCTACCGCTTTGGTTTTGTTTTTTTTTTCTCCATCTGAGTCCATTCGAATTCAAAACTGTGGATGTTGTATTTCGAATAAATTCGGGTTCAGATTCAGAAAAATTCCAATACTTAAAAATTCAATAATGTGTAGATAAATATTATAATATATATAAATATTTATAATTAAGTAAATATAAATATCTAACTTTGACACGTCAACTTTCAAAACTGTTTATTTTGGGCATCAAGGTTTGGACTGGTTTTTAGATGGCAGTTGGGTAAACTTAAATGGTTTATGATAGTATCAACCGTCCGCAGCGATATAAAAAAATGGACCTATCAGCCTGTGGCTAATAGCTATATGCAGTAGACAAACTAGAACATCAAAAAATACGACATTCCAGCACAATTCAGTAATTCAAGAGATGGCAGCAATCTGCTGACAGTTTACACGAACTAAAGTACTTGATTAAATTTAGAGTAAAGTGCATGCTAGGTCCTCAAACTTTTGGATCGTTTCCATCTGTGTCCTCGAACTATAAAAGTGACTATCTAGGTCCCTGATCTACTATCTCCGCGTACCAAAGGTCCACAGCCTGCCACGACAGCACTAACAGCCAACGTGGCCATGCCACATCAGCAGTTGGACACCATGGCCATGTGAACTTTTGCAAAAACACCCTGTCTCGTTTCTCTCTCTCTCCAAGTCTGTTGTGGTGGCAGCCAGCCCTAGTTGACCCATGCACGGTGCGCAGCAGAATCGACGCTAGTAGACCTGGGGAAGGCAAGGACGCAGAGGAGCACCTGGTGCTCGACAAGTTGCTACGAGGAGCCGGGTCCGGGAGGTGGAGCACAGATGCCCAGGCGGCTGACGTCGACGCGGGTGAGCGAGGCATCGAGGATCACGAAGAGGAGTAGGCTTGAGGAGATGGCCAAGCGTCACGTGAGAGCTCGTGCACGGCGGCGTAGGGCCACAACCGTGTCAAGGCACACTACTAGAGAAAAGGGCTTTGGTCCAATAGTATTAGTCCCAACCAAATTTATACCCGGGACTAAAAAGAGCTTTAGTCCCAGTTTTGTCTACCAACTGGGACTAAATCTAGTTACCAACGGCTATGTCAAAAGTATGTGCAGACCCAGAGGCCTTTAGTCCCAGTTTGTAGACCCAACTGGGACTAAAGGTTTCTTTTTCTCCCCAGTTCGTGGTTGTAACCGGGACTAAAAGATTTAGTCCCGGTTGTTGTCTCAAACTGGGACTAATGCTTGATCTCTAGTCTAGGATTTAATAACAAACTGGGACTAAAGGTCTGAGCATATGTACCAGCTAGCTTCTTCCTCCCCCAACCCGAGCTCGAGCTAGCAGCAGCAAGCTTCCTCTTAGTTCTTCATCTTCAAACTCCGGCTGGTCTACTCTCTGCTCTTCATCGTCGCCAGCTATCTCGACTCCTTCATCTATTTTGCTGTTCTAAAGGTAACCTACTTCGATTCATCCTCTTTTGTTTCATCCGTGCCATTTCTCATTTCATAGTCTAGAATAGGAGAATTTTATGGTTTTAGAATGGGAATATAGTGGTGTTTTTTTTTATTTGTATAATTTGTATGTACAAAGTGGAATGATAAACTTGCATGTTTGGATGAAGGTAGCTTATAGCACTTCATCAAATTTTGCTAGATTTTTCATTTTTCATTATTATGATAAACTTGATCAAACTAAGTCAAATGAGGTAAATGGCCTCAAATGAAATTTTTTAAATACCATGTTTATAGAACTCATCAAGATCTACATTTGATACATAGGTTATTTTTGCATTTGAGAAAGTATTAGTAAACACTAGTCACAAAATTTTGAATCTCACACAGACTTTATAAAACTATATGTGAGACTTGTGGATTTAGAACTACACTTTGCTAACACTTTGTCAAATGCAAAAATAGTCTATATATCAAATGTAGATCCTGATGAGTGGACCAATTTTGGTATTCATGATTTTTCAAGTTAGGACCATCTAGGGATTCAAAAACTGGTCTGTAGCTGTCAAAATTTGAAAATTCAAAATTTGAACTATTTAAAATTTATCAAATAAAATGTTGACCATTATAACAAATGTAGACCTTAATGAGTTTAGCAAACTTGGTATTCATGACTTAACTATTTGAGACATTTTTGGGCTTCAAACGTTAGAGTCTAAGTGTCATTTTTTTTAAATCGAAGATTTGACGTGGTCAAACATGGTTAAATGAGGCACTAAATTACCTCAAATGAAAAACTTTTGAATACTATATTTGTAGAACTCATCAAGATCTATATTTGATACATAGGTTATTTTTGCATTTAAGAAAATGTTAGTCAAAATCTTGAATCTCTCACACAGGAGGTGGCTCCCTTGGATGATCCATCGTCGGTGTACCTCGTCTGTCTCCTATGATGCATTCTACGATATCTAGTATAAAAATATAGTCCCGTTTTGCATCATTTCTGGAGTAGCCTTAGTTCAACATCTAATTACTTTCTATAGTAGCGCAGAAATTAATTTAAACTATAGAAAATAGCAAATCATCTTAGAAAAAATCTGAAACTTAGCCGATCCTTAACCTGTGGTACACACAAGGTTGAGAAAAAGTTTAAGGCTCATACGACGTTGAAATGCATAAGTGTTGTGTCATTCTATGAGTTATAGTCATGGTTTCATGAAATAGCGTATCCATTTTGTGAACCATGTATATCAGTCAAGAGATAATTGAGTTGCTCAGAATAACTTAAGCTAAGAAACTAAATATAAGGAGGGAATTATGAGCTCAACACTGCAATAATTGAGTTGCTAATATTTGGACTTAAACAATGCAGTAATTAAATTTGAGTTGCTAATAAAACATAACCTGGTCCTGGGCCACAAAAATCCCAACAGGCTACTTCATTCCGCCGGCCAGCTCTCCCAGCCGTCGATCGCGATTGGACAGCTCCAATTCCTTCCTTGCTCAACAAAACACCGCTAGAGGAGAAACCCTAGGCCATGTCTGTCTTCCTCAGCATTTCACGCTCCATCCAACCGCCAGTGCTGGCCCAACGACAGGACGAGCGTGAGGTAGGAGATGGCGGCACCGTCGTGGGGCCCTTCGTTAGAGTTCGCGTGCGGCCGCACGCGGTGTCGTCGAACGGAGCGGCGGAGCTGCTCCCTTATGTGCCGACAAATGAGCTCGTGCTTGGACTACCAGGGCCAAGTTGATCAAATCAGGCACTAAATGGCCTCAAACAAAAAACTTTTGAATACCATGTTTGTAGAACTCATTAAGATCTACATTTGATACATAGGTTATTTTTGCATTTGAGAAAGTATTTGTAAACACTAGTCACAAAAAACTTTTTCAGAGGTTTCCACGTCTTATGTGCCTCACATTTTTTCTCAAGCAAACATGCAGAACATATGCAATTCAAATAGAACATGTATTCTTAAACGAAACATCAAAATTGTATTTGGGATCATGCAGAACATATTTATTATGATTAATTTACATATATTTTTATTAAATGAAATGTGTTTCTAATAGCAAAAAAAAGAAACATATGATACTAAGCTGGGCCTGAAAATATGTCTCAGATTCAGCCCAACTCGAATTTATCTCGTCCCTAGCCATTGGATCAAACAATGGACTGCTGATATTCACTTGGCACTGTATAAACCAATCCAAACCCTAGTGGTCAGACCGCCGCTGGCTCCGGCTCTCCACACGCCTCCTCTTACGCAACACTCGCTCTCTCTTGTTCTCTCGCAAAATCCCTCTCTGCCTCGCCGCTGAAGGTGCCGGACTGCCGGATTCAGCAAAGAGGCTTGCGCCACCTACGTGCAGTGCTCGTGCTCAACCGCCGTCCTCATATCTGTCGGCAGCAGGGCAAGGTCAGCGTGGCGAACGGGCGGGCACCAACACAAGCATGGCGGCATGGGCGGCAGGAGCGGTGGCTGAGGCGGCTCGGATCAGGCTCTCGGCGCTGCTGATCTGGCCATCGGCGCCGCAGATCAGGCTATCGGCGCCGCGGATCGTGCCCCAAATCGATGCAGAAGTCGTCTCCCCCTCACCGGCGTCCATGGCGGGGGGCACCGCTTGCCCTCAGCCTGGACGCTGCTGTCGAGGCCACTGCCAAGCCGGTGAGCTCCCAATTCCCATGCCTCGCTGGAATGGTTCGTTAATTTGTGTTCGTTAATTTGCCCAAGCGCCGGATTGAGGGTGTGTCTGCATTTTGCAGGACGGCAACCCGTGCAGCTCGCTGGCCTTTGCAGCAGCTGCGTCTCGCGCTACCTCTGCAGGTATCAATCGCTAAAGCAATTTCATGTCCCAGTGAACACCTAGTGATTTTGGGCAATACAAGACGACTAGTGCTATACCTTGTTAGTGATTTTGTGACTCAATTAAGTTATTAAACAACTAGCTATACATGTATCTGAAAAACATGTAGACGTACTTACCAACTACAGACAGAGGAGAAAAAGGATTAGTGAAGCTTATGAATTTGTTGTCGTTACTTGGAATTTACGCTGCGTATATCATGTCTGTGTTATTACCTTCTGCCAATGTTTTAGCCATGGTTAAAAAACGCACAAGGTCTTTTCTTGCATAAAAAATGGACTAACGAAACTTATCAGTAGGCATGGTTCTTCCAATATTTTAGCATTATTTCTTACTTTATTCAGTTACACACTAGAGCTACTCCGTTTCTCTAATTTATTTAGGTGCCTTGTTTGTGTCTTTGGGCCAAGTTACTAGGTTTCATGGCATCAAGGGCCTGGTGCTGCAGGTGATGGGCACTGTCTAGTCTGCTCATTGCTATGTGCTACTGCTGTTGGTAGCTTACAACATCTGTAGGTATCAAATAGCACAAAAATGCTTATTATCTCAGACATTCATATTAGATTATACATTCTGCTGCTGCTATGTGTATTGCAAGAATTATTTACTGTTGTTGCTTATGTGTATTAGCTGGTATTACTAGGCTAGTTGAGTTGTTTTTTTGGATGAATACTGTCAATTCGTGACAAATTTCTAAAAAAACACTCATGATCTATTCAGGATCTGCTGCAAGCTAGAGCTTTCCTCGTCTTCGTTCGGAAACAAGAGGCAACCCCATCCATAGCAGTAAGGTAAGTCAGCTCCTCTCTCTTTGTGCTGTTGACTGTAATGCAGCAAGCAAATCAAATAGTTTACTAGATGTCTTCAGACATCTCTTTGTGGTCATGGAGACGAAATGGCAGATTTCGTTGTGGTGGAAGATGAAATTGATGGGAATGGACAAGTTGTAAGGTGCGGATCTTTGTGCTATCTTTTGAACTCCAGTTCCGTAACTTGCCTCCATGGAATTATATCTGACTGTTCACTACCAATAATGTGTATTATTTCTTATTTGTAGCATGGAGTGAATGTATCCCCAAGAAGTATTTCAATGTAAGAGTTTTCTAGCTGCCATCTTTATGAAAAAGCTGAAGCTATTTCTGGAATTCACTATGCAAGTAAGCTTGTTGAGTGGTAGATTGACTTTCATGTAGTTAATAGTGTGAGAAACTATGGTCATAGTTCTTGTAATATTCTGGGTGTGAGAACTTCTGGTTATATTTGCTGGGGTTCTAATTTTGGACTCAACCGTGAATGTACTGGTGGAATAGATGTTATTTGGAATGTAAGATACGTGTGTTGGCTGTATTTGAAATGCAAGATCTGCATATTTGAAATGCAAGATCTGCATATTGTCATAGGGAACAATCTTTTGTGTGGATGTAAATTAATTATTTCAACTGCCTCTATTTTCTATGTTATCTACTTCCATATATTTTAATTAGTGTACAATTTATGAATTATTAGCGGCGTACAATTTATATGTTAGCAGTGTACAATTCGTATACGAATAACTAAATTGAATTGAAAATAAACCATAAAGAAAAAAAGGGAATAAAAATAGAAAAAAAGGGCAACACTTTTTTAGTCCCAGGTTTGGAAAACCAACTGGGACTAAAAGAAGCTTGGCCTAGGCAAGGCCTGGCGAACCTTTTAGTCCCAGTTGGATTTCCAAACCGGGACTAAAGGGACACTTTTAATCCCGGTTACCACAACCGGGACTAAAGGGGGGACCTTTAGTCCCAGATTGGCAATCCCGGTTGAACAACTGGGACTAAAGGGGGGTTCCCAACCGGGACTAAATCCCATTTCTGTAGTAGTGGCAGTGGACGCCGGCACAGGGCGCTCGTGCTCGTCGACATGCTCTTCGACGACGGGGAGGAGCGCCGCACATGTGAGCTCGTCCTGCAGCCTGTGCGTGTGCGCGGAAGGGTGCGTTGCGCCACCCTTGCGTTGCATCGCGGTGTCCAAGGCCTGTGCGACGTTGCTTCAGGAGCACGTCATGGCCACTATGCCAAAGACAAAAATTTTTGGCTTAGACTAACTCCAACAAAGGACGCATCAAGCGACCCAAACCCTTTTTGAATCGCGCACAGTGAAAAATCACCCTCCAATGGAGTAGGCAATCGGAGTACCGATTTTGCGTTCAAGGAGAGATGGGAGGCAAACATGCGTCTTCCGGAGAGGAGACGCAAACCTGTGGCGCCGTAGTGGTGGGCCGTAGACAGCGGCGCGTGGCCAGCTTGGTGAGCGCCGCCGGAGGGAGAGGGAGGGAGGCCGCGCAGCGGAGGAAATGAGGGAGGGAGGCCGCGCAGGGAGGGAGCTCGCCGGCTGGGGAGGGAGCTCAGCAGGGAGAGAGCCGCCGGATCCGGGCTCCTCGCCGCCCGTGGCCGGCTCGGGGCGCGGCAGGGAGCTGCCGCGGTGAGGAGCAGCCGGCGGGGCGAGGTCCGAGCTCCTCCTCACCCACGCGTCCGGATCCGGGCTCCTCGCCTACTGCCGGGATGGAGGGGGAGGGAGGGGTCACCGCCGGCCGAGGGGGTGCCACCGCCACCGGGAGCAAAGGGGAGGGAGCGGTGCCGACGACGAGAGGCGTGGGGTGGGGTCGGGGTGGGGGGAGACCACCGACCGCCGACGGCCCATTGAACGAGGGAGGAGGAGCCGGCCCAGCGAATGCCTGTTCGGATTTGGGTCCGCTGTTGGAAATCCAAAGGTTTGGGTGTGTGACCCACTTCTCCTGCTCGACCTAAACTGAGGAATACCTCTCCGGTTTAGGTCCCTTCTGTTGGAGTCAGTCTTAGGCAGGGTTTTTTTTGGAAAAGTCAGCACAGCCATGGTGTACAGTTGCCACTGTGGCACAGCCATGTCAGCTGTTGGCGCTGGCATGGCAGATTTTAGACCTTTAGTACGCAATGACAATAGATTAGGGACCTAGATAGTCGCTTTTTTAGTTCGAGGACCTAGATGGGAATGCCCTAAAAGTTTGAGTACCCAAGATGCCTTTTACTCTTAAATTTATTTTGGCCCCTCAACTCTTCTTTTTATCTAACTTTGGTACACCAATTCAAAACAGTTTATTTTGGCCATCGAGATGGTTTTAAGTGGTTTTCAGATAGAACATAGGTAAAATTAAATGGTTTATGATAGTATGAACCGTATAGAATGACAAAAAATGGACATATCAGTCTGGAGCTAATAGCTATGTAATAGACAAACTGAACATAAAATTTATACTAGACAATCCAACACCAGTCTGTGAATGCAAACTAAATAACTAGTTATGTGTGGTAACGTAGAGGCTGAGACTCTGTTCCCATACCTTAAAAATAACCAGTTACTCCCTCGGACCCTAATAAGTGTTGCCGTAGGATGTATGCCACAAATTTCATTTGATTTGTAGAAAATGTGAACAATATTTATATCTTCAAATAATTTTGTTAAAAAATAGATCTAAAATCTTTCAGATGATACTAATTATGATACTAATCAATGACATTTTTTATTTATTAAAATTGCCAATATTTATTTCTCGGGAAGCGAAGCGACAACTATTTATGTTTCTCGAGTATGTTGCACCCATATTTGTTGCCATATCTAAAAAATAACCAGTTATGTTGCACGCAAAAATGGAAAGGGAAACATGGTAGATATTTGAATATTTGAACGCTGATGAAGCCATGAAGTACTTTCAAATTATAACTCAAATTTTGCACATCCGGAACAATTACAAGGGTATTTATTTACAAAACATATATTCGTATGACACAATATACATACACACCATCCATTTCATTCAACCTGAATGTATTAATGTTGGGAAGTGATTACGCATTTGAAGCTCGGCTTATGCAGTAGGGTAGGATGGTTGCATGGCAAGGCCACACATCCCCCTCTTGTCAGAAATGTCCTTCTCCATTCTCAGGAATCCATTCTCACCCCACGTTGTGCCCCACGAGTTCTTCATCAGCCAAAACTTGGTGCCGTCACTGTCCTTTCCATAACCAATAGCCGCAATGCCATGGTCTAGGTCAGTGCCGCAAGATCCGGTCATCACACCACCAGAGTAGAACTGAAATGTCATGTCGCCACCGTCCACCGCCACCGAGACTGGCTGGCTGGCGACCGCCTTCATGAGTGCAGCCTCGTCATTGGCAGGCACATCCTCATAGCCCTTGATGGTTGCGGCACTGTTGGATCCCGACTGGCACTGGCCATCTTGCGCGGTGTAAGGGTAGCTAGACTCAGTGGTAAGGCCACCGTTCTTGATGATGAAGGCGTCGTCCATCTCACCACCATTGCAGCCCTGGTCCTCACCATGAACATCACAGCCCGCCAGTTCCTGCTCTGAAAGTGAGACGAGCTTCCCCGTGCTTATCTTGACAATGCCCTCTGTGGCAGCCACAGCTGAGAATGCCCAACAACACCCTGCATTCCATTTATTTTGATTATACGATGTATTTGTCATCTAGTGCTGTAATTTTAACAAAACATATATATGCACACATAAGAGAATTGTGTGTGCGTGGTCTAGCTAATTAATTAATTTACTTACATTACCACACTGGCCTTGGTTCTTGATGGGCGTGACAGCACCCTTGGTCCTCCAGTCCACGGTTGCCGGAAGCGCATCGACGGTAACATTCTCATACCTGAATCCTGTGGGCACCTTTACCACATTTGGTTTGAATCCCTTGTTGGTCTTGGTTGCTCTGAACTCATCGTTAGTGAGATCGGCAAACTGGTTGACACCAAGCCAGAACTTGCGGTTTCCGGCGGCGTTGAACGACTCGATGAACCTGACGTTGGCCTTGAACACCTGGAACCGGTGTGCCTTCTCGGTGTCATCCTTGTAGATACGCCCGTGTTGGACCATCCACTGCTCGTGCCTCGCGATCATGGCCGAGTCGTCGTCGCTCAGCTCGCGAGCTGCAAGGACAGCACCGCAGAAGCAGACGCAGCCGAGGATGGCAAGGAGCAAAGCCTTGGGGACGGCCATGGTCGTCGATCAGATCAGGCTGGTTCTGTCAGTTGTTTCCTCTGTTTTGGAATTTGTCAGCAGCACCAATGAGGCGTCATCAAGCCAGAACGACTCTGAAGACCAGGACGACGCACAAGACAGGGAAGGTGAACCTGGGCCTCGACGGGGAGCAAGGAACCGGAGGTCCAATACCCGCGTCCGAGGCCCAGAATGGAAGTGAGCTGTCCAAGCCGCACCAGGACTCTCGAGGAGTAGTATTTGTACACGCAAGTGAGAGGAGGGGAATTTTATCAAACAACATTGTAATCACATTCTATTGCTTAAGATTCATCGTAGTTCATCCTATCTCTTTCTTCTTCCGCTATCTCTCTGCTTACATATGGTATCAGAGACAGCTGATCTCTTCCTTGCCTTCCTCTGATTCTTATTCTACCGATTCCTTGATCGATTGCAATCGCCTCGGGTCGTCGAAATTGGGGATCAAGCTTCGATCCACGATTTTCCGTAATTCCCAGCATGCAGTTGATTCGAATCGGTCCTGAGCGCTGGAGCAATCTATTCCACCACCACCACCACCTCCACCGCATCCCCACTACACCAGGTTCGCTCGCAGTCGCGGCGCCATGAACCCTGATTCGAAGATGCTGCTGGACGAGATGCTTCATCTCTTCGCTGAGCAGAAGCAGCAGATCGACGACCGCTTCGCCACGTCAGATCGCAAGTGGGACGCGCGCTTCCTCGAGAGCGATCTCCACCTGGAACAGTGTTTCAGCGAAATCAACGACGCCGTCTCCAAGCGCTTCTCCGACGGTCCATCAACCAGCGCTTCGACGAGACCGACCTCAACCTGGAGAGGCGCATCACCGATTCCGAGCTGCGCCAGTTCTCGTTCATCGCCGCGGTGGAACAGCGCCACAAAACCCGCTTCGACAACATCACCAAGGCGACTGGGGCGCTAGAGACATGGCGTCAGGAGTCCGAGGGCGAAGTCGATGATCTCAAGCTGAAGTTAGGCAAGCTCACCAAGTATTGGGAACGCTCTGTTCTCGACAACACTACTACATCGACTGGCCTTCTTCCGTACCACACTCCTTCAGTTGAGCAGACCGCCGCGCGCTCACCTGCCGGCACCATGGCTGCTCGGCCCAGCGGGCACGGCGTCGACTGGACTACACGGGTGGATGGATTTGGGGGATGTTTCTCCCAGATCCATTCCCTGGCCAATGGTATGCAATCCAATTCCCAACTCATTCATTACACGAGTCCTACGTAGGAAACACCCATTCAGATGCTAGTGCACGAACCCACACAACCACCCATAGGTCGCCCACCCAAGCTTAATTTTTCAACCTATGATGGGGATACTACCAAACTCTGGATCTCTCAGGCTGAGGATTATTTTGAACTGTATAGTGTTCCTTCTAATCTCTGGGTCAAAGTAGCGGGAATGCATTTCAATGGCGCTGCTAAGCGCTGGATTCAGTCACTAGATAGGCCTAGTCAGCTCCTTCCTTGGTCAGAATTTTGCAAACTCCTTATGGATCGTTTTGCACGCGATCAGCATGAAACATTGCTTAGGCAGCTCTTTCATATCCACCAAACTTCCACGGTGACTGAATATGTTGATCAATTCTCTACACTGGTTGATCAGTTAAAAGCCTACTCCTCAAATCCTGATATGCGTTCCTACACTACTTGTTTTGTTGATGGCTTGCGTCAGGATATTCGCATGATTGTTACCATGCAGCGTCCCCCAAACCTCGATACTGCGTATGCTTTGGCTCTGTTGCAGGAGGAGGTAGCTGAACCTGTCAAGAAGGCCGAGTACAACAAGATTGGGGCTGGTTCCAATAGCAGGAATTCTTTCAAGACTGCACTTCCTCTGCCTCGACCTGCTCAGGTGGACAGATTAGTCGCCTGGAACAACCATCTGCTACGATGGTGGACAAAATTGCTGAATTACGGCGCCACCGCCGCTCTCAAGGTCTATGTGACAGATGTGCAGAAAAATGGCATCATGGTCACAAATGTGCTAATACTGTCCAGCTTCAGGCAATTCAGGAATTCTGGGATTTATTCAATTTGGAAGATCTTCCTGATTCTGCTGATACTGAAGAACCAGAGACCACATCTTGGCAATTTCCCAGGAAGCACGAATGGGGTCTCAGAGTTGCCGTTCGATACAGTTTTGGGGCACTATTCATGGCCATCATATTATAGTGCTGGTGGATTCAGGGAGCGCTTCCTCCTTTCTGGCCAGTTCTGTTGCAGAGCAGTTACCTCATCTTGTCAGACAACCAATTGATACAACTGTCAAAGTTGCAAATGGCCAGTTACTACGCTGTACTGCTATGTTACCCAGTTGTCAGTTCTTTTTGGAAGGCCATCAGTTTCAGCATGACTTGAGAATCCTTCCCTTGCACTCTTATGACCTCATCTTGGGTATGGACTGGCTGGAATCCTACAGCCCAATGCATGTACACTGGAAATCTAAGTGGTTATCTATTCCATATGATGGTGACACATTGGTTCTACAAGGCTTATCATCTACTGCTGATTCAGAGCTTTTCTTTCAGCTACTTTCAGTGGAGATGTCCAACTCTGTTGAGGAACCCACTCCTATAGCCCCAGAGATTCAGGCTATTTTAGACAATTTTCCAGCCGTATTCACAGTTCCTTCTTCACTTCCACCAAAAAGAAACTGTGACCATGCGATTCCATTGATCACTGGGGCTACTCCAATCAATGTCAGAGCTTATCGCTATCCACCAAGCTTAAAAGATGAAATAGAAAAACAAGTTGGTGCTATGCTGGACCAAGGCTTGATTCAACACAGCTCCTCACCCTTCTCATTCCCTGTTCTGTTGGTCCGTAAAAAAGATGGTACATGACGTTTCTGTGTCGATTACCGATACCTCAATGCACTCACAGTCAAGTCGGTGTACCCCATTCCTGTGTTTGATCAGCTAGTGGACGAGCTGGGCAGAGCATCTTGGTTCTCTATCCTTGATCTGCATTCAGGGTATCATCAGATACGCCTACAGCGGGTGAAGAGTACAAAACGGCATTTTCCACTCATGCTGGTCATTTTGAGTTCACGGTGGTCCCTTTTGGCCTAACAGGCGCCCCAGCCACATTCCAAGGAGCAATGAACTCTACTTTGGCACCCTTGCTGCGTCGCTGTGTGATAGTCTTTTTCGATGACATCCTCGTGTACAACACTTCCTTTGAGGAGCATTTACATCATCTACAGCAGGTCCTATCCCTTCTTGCAAAAGATCAATGGGTGGTTAAACTCAAGAAGTGTCAGTTTACCAAACAGCAGATACACTATCTCGGACACATTCTCAGTGACAAGGGCGTCTCTACTGACCCAAACAAAGTTGCTGCTGTTTTGAATTGGCCAACACCAGCCAATGTCCGTGAGTTGAGGGGGGTTTCTTGGCCTTACTGGTTTTTACCGCAAGTTTGTCCGCAACTTCGCGGTCATCGCCAAGACACTCACTACTCTGCTGAAGAAACACACCATGTTTGTCTGGACCTCTGTTCACCAGCAGGCTTTTCAGACTCTCCAGCAAGCGCTGTGCATAGCTACTGTGTTGGGAATCCCTGATTTCACTAAGCCGTTCACGATTGAAACTGATGCATCACAGACTGGAGTTGGCGCTGTGCTGTTACAGGAAGGTCACCCTCTTGCGTATGTGAGCAAGCCTTTGGGAATCAAAACTCAGGGCCTCTCCACATATGAGAAGGAATACTTAGCTATTCTCATTGCGGTTGATCAATGGTGCTCATATTTGCAACTGGCCGAGTTCGTAATCTACACCGATCAGAAAGCCATTATTCATCTCAATGATCAGCGCCTGCATACAGTTTGGCAGCAGCGTATCTTCACCAAGCTATTGGGTCTACAGTATTGCATTGTGTACAAAAAGGGCATTGACAATAGTGCAGCAGATGCCCTTTCTCGACGGGCACATTCCATCGAAGCCTGCTGTGCCATATCAGTAGTTACTCCTCAGTGGTGCACTGACATTATTCAAGGCTACAGCGCAGATGCCCAGTCCTCGACTCTGTTGGCCAAGTTAGCAACTAATCCAGAGGCAGTTCCTCCCTTCTCATTGGACAATGGTCTCCTGAAATTTCAGAACCGCATTTGGGTGGGCAATAACACGGAGCTGCAGATAAAACTGATTCAGGTACTACATAGTTCACCATTGGGAGGACATTCAGGCATACCAGCTACCTTGAAAAGGATTCAAGGCCTGTTTGCATGGCCCGGGTTGCGGAAACAAGTCATGCAATTTGTTCACAGCTGTCCAACATGTCAACAGGCTAAACCTGAACGAGTTAAGTATCCTGGGCTTCTCCAACCACTGGCTACCCCTTCTTGTGCCTGGCAAACCGTCTTCCTGGATTTCGTTGAAGGTTTGCCACCTTCACATGGCTATAATTGCATTTTGGTTGTCGTGGATCTTTTCTCTAAGTATAGCCACTTCATAGCCTTGCGCCATCCCTTCAGTGCGCTGACAGTTGCCAAGTTATTCATGCTCCACATCTACTAATTACATGGCCTTCCAACTGCTTTGGTATCTGACCACGATAAGATTTTCACTAGTCAGTTATGGCGTGAGCTGTTCCGTTTAGCTGGAGTTGATCTTCGCATGAGCTCGGCTTATCACCCCTAGTCCGATGGCCAGACGGAACGCGTTAACTAGTGCATGGAAGCTTTCTTGCGTTGTTTTGCAAATGCAGCGCCAGGCAAGTGGTTTGATTGGCTTCATCTCGCTGAATTCTGGTACAATACTACATGGCATTCCTCCCTCAACCAGTCCCCATTTGTCACATTGTATGGACATTCTCCCCGTCAACTGGGAATCGATGCATCGGTCGCTTGTTCTGTTTCTTCCTTGGATGATTGGATGAAGCAGAAGCATACTATGCAAGCTTTGATTCAGCACCAGTTGGCTCGTGCTAAGAACCGGATGAAGCTACAGGCCGACAAAAATCGATCAGAACGCTCCTTTGCAGTTGGACAGTGGGTCTATGTTAAGCTTCAGCCTTACGTACAGACATCATGTAGCACCGCGTGCCAATCAGAAACTGGCATATCGCTTCTTTGGACCATTTCTGATATTGGACAAGATCGGTTCAGTTGCATATAAACTTCAGCTTCCTGCTTCTTTGGACCATTTCTGATATTGGACAAGATCGGTTCAGTTGCATATAAACTTCAGCTTCCTTCTACTTCATCCATCCACCCAGTCTTTCATGTCTCGCAGTTGAAAGGTGCTATCCCTGTCACTCATTCTGCTCAACCACTTCCAGATTCCTTCTCTGGTCTGCAGGTTCCAGAACGCGTGCTTCAGAAACACGTGGCTTCAGTAGGCTCTAATGTCCGCCTTCAAGCTCATCAAGTGGAGTGGTTTACCGGCTTCGCTGGCAACCTGGGAGGACATGGAACATCTCCAACAACGTTATCCTCGAGCACCAGCTTGGGGGCAAGCTGGATCTTATCAGGGAGTGGATGTCAGCAGCACCAATGAGGCGTCATCAAGCCAGAACGACTCTGAAGACCAGGACGACGCACAAGACAGGGAAGGTGAACCTGGGCCTCGACGGGGAGCAAGGAACCGGAGGCCCAACACCCGCGTCCGAGGCCCAGAATGCAAGTGAGCTGTCCAAGCCGCACCAGGACTCTCGAGGAGTAGTATTTGTACACGCAAGTGAGAGGAGGGGAATTTTATCAAACAACATTGCAATCACATTCTATTGCTTAAGATTCATCGTAGTTCATCCTATCTCTTTCTTCTTCCGCTATCTCTCTGCTTACAGGGGTATATATAGCTGATGGTATGCATTAAAGTAGTAATATACGGTGCTTGTACGGCGTGCCTAATTGATTTCAATTAATTTAGCTGTGTGGTGTGCGTTGCCGTGAAGTTCCATTCAAATGAAAAATGGTATAAAACTCTCTTGTGCATGAGACGTACGTACGCTTTGCTGCACCAGTGACAATGACCACAGCAGAGATATAAAAGAGACATGCCAGCGGCGTCTTTGGGATTGCCTCCAGATTTTTCATGCCCTATAGGACTTGGGTAAATATATGGTTATAAGGTATATAATATACGGGATAATATAGAGCCCAGTTATAAGCTATACTAGTAGGATGCCCCGCGTGTTGCCGCTGGTATGATGTGGTTTGCTAATCGTGAATAGCTTGAATGAATACATAATAGCATGTATTAGTTCGATGTGTTAGTGGATGATGATGTGGACACTTTGTATGGCGAGTTAGTGGCATGTGCTAGTAGGATGTTCTAATGGTTTCGAAGCATTTCACCCGAGATCTCATTCAACCGAACTCTCTCTCCGGCCGGAGGAGTGACCGACTTTCGGTGAAGCCTCGTTAGAGGGTCATCGTAAATCTTATTGTTTTCGAAGCATTTCACCCGAGGTCTCACTCAACCGAACCCTCTCAACCCTACTATATCTGAGGGTGATCCCCTCCCAAAATTTTTTTGAGTTTTCCTTCACAAAATCATGCATGTTTTAGAGGACCACATGTTATATGCAGTTTTTGCTTAGAAGCGGGTTTTTGCTTAGAAATGGTTTAAACATTTGCAAAAAAGTTATCGAAATATATTCATGTCGGGTCTTGTTTTGAAGAGTTTATTGCGAGGAATATCATGGTGCAATTAAATTTTAATTACGATACTTAGTTTAGGTGCTACGACTTTTTTTATTTGAAAAGAAATAGCTAGTGGGGAGATTAATGAGGTTTAGTGGGCAGACGATGCCACCTAGTGGGCGGATGACATCACTTTTGAGGCGTGGACCAATCAGAAGACTGAGAAATGCCTTATTGGGTTTTGCATACGACAGTTATAGATACGAGCCCATCCCACCGCGTCAGTTGCGCCGCCGCATGCTGCACATCCTTGCGCCGGATTGGGTTCCTGGCCACGGCGCGGCCGGGGGCAGTTAGGGGCTCAGGCTTGGGGTCGCCGCCGCTGCGATCACCGTTGCGGTGAGGCGAGCCACAAGCAGAAAAAAAGCCCAAGTAGCCGGCGGCGGCGGAGTGCCTGATTCGCTTGTGCCGAGGACCCTCGCCGAAGGCCAAGCCATCGCCGTGGAGCCCCCCGCCCCAGCCTGCAGCGAGGTCCAATCTGCACCGACGTCAATACAGTTGCCATGTCCAGCGGCGCAAATCAACCCGTGCCGCGGATCTGGAAGGGAGAGACTTGCGAGTAGCAGGACCTGGAGAAGGAAAATATTTTTTTCGGTGGAAACGGTGCTGGGATTCGAACCGCTGCTGTGACCTGTGAGGCTGTGGTCAAGGTTTTGGAATTTGTTTTTGAAAATATTTTGGAGCTCACAGAAATGGACGAAATTCAAAAAATTTGGACCGGTTCCCACTTGAAATTTGAATGAAATTTGATGAAATTTGAATGCAATTCACCCAAACGTCAAGGTATGGCTGTGGGCATGAAGAGGATGTGCCCAGTGCCCAATTGGAACATGCAGCGGCTATGGCACCGGTGCAGCAGCGGCGGCAGGGAGCCCTGACGACGCGCCGAGGAGTTAGGCCAGCACGGGTGCGCCCGTCGAACGGGCTGCGTGACTGCGTCAGCGCAGTCGCAGACGTCGAGGAAAGGACCAGAGCATTTACGGCGCAAGCGGCGGCGGCAGTCACGGCCGTCAAGGCGTGGAGCGGAGCATCCACGGCGCAAGCGGCGGCGGCAGGCAGCAGCAGCGGCACTGCAACTAACTGTGGGGAACATCGACACCATGGATGGCGGCTGCAGAGAGCTGCGTATGCTCATGGAGATGGAGAGAAGGGTTTCCACATTCAGCTGTGTTTGTGGGCTGTTACCCAAGCAGAATATGGGCTCGAAATTCAAATTGGGCCGAAATATTTTAGCCGGTTCAATTTTCTCTCGGGCCCAACCGATGTGGCAGAACCTTTTAAATTATATGGCCCACAAGCACCTGACATTGTCCCTAAGACCTCTGTCAGCCATACTTGAGCACCACATAACCTAGAATGTTCTATCGGGTGAACCCCCGATAAACCACGAATCCTCCAGGATCGATACTTACAGAGACATCACAGTATTATAACAGTTTTCATACATAAATACCAGAGTAGCGGAAGACTTACAATAACTTAATTTACAAACCTTTTTCAAAACTTATACAAACCAGAGTAGCATTATTACATAACAGCGGAAGTACCATTACTTAACTTTGTTACAATCACAACAACGAAAGCGCCCTGCCCACGGGCCACACAACTTATTCATCAGCAAACTCTTCCTCGATCACCGTCATGCAACAAGGGCCGTAGCACACTTGTTCATGCGGTTCACCTGCAACAGGGGGTTAAACAAACCCTGAGTACAAAAAGTACTCCGCAAGACTTACCCGGCCAAAAATTAGGGAGAAGACTCAGAAATGCTGGCTAGTGGGAATCAAGGTGAGGCTTTAGCAAGATCAAAGGACACCTTTGCAAAAGAGACTAAGCCAGTCCTTACTTTACTACATCAATCACTTGTCAACCATGTATCGGATTCAAAACTTTCCATCATCAACTTCCATCATTACTACGATGCCGGGACTCGGATCACGGCTCCCATATCGTGGAGCACACGACGATTCGAATCGCTTAATATACCCAGCTGGGGCTTCCTAGCCACACGATGTATGCAGGACCGAACATCTTACATACATCAACTCACGCTTGCATTTCTCCCGGCCAGAACGGGTCCTAGCCACGAGGTACAGTACACCATCTCCCTACGCCGCGGTCCCCTTCCACGGTGGCCCCGTAGGATGGGTACACGCTACTCGTCCCCGGTATCCGTTCTCGTCAAAGATAGTACAAGGGAGCTTACCGCCATTAGCATGCGACTAGTACTATCCAATAACCTCATGATCCCAGGGCCAAACAACGGACGGTCCTTAACCGACTCACAAGTGGACGACACTACACCAGGGGCACTAGCCCTTCCCCGATGCAAGTCACTCCACCCGGTCTCAATTTACTCATCATCATGCTCTTGTTGCGTACCCTTGACCCGATCAAAGTGAAGGGATACCAACAAGTAACATCGAGTTTTTCGTAATTGCCCTCAAGGGGAACTTTTGTTATCACACCTTTAAAAACATTTCATTTGTAAAGCCTAGGCTATCAGCAAGACTAAGCATACACTAGCATTTGCGAAATCAAAACAGTATCCGTGGTGTATAGCAAGGTATGGTAAAATGCACCAAAGTAGGATATCACACAACTCCTATTACCTAATGCATCATATCGAGAACATACAATATAAAAAAGCTTTTCAAAATACAAGGAGGTGGTTGAATGCATCCGGGGCTTGCCTTGGGGCTCGACGAAGTTAGGAGCAAAGTGATGACACCGTTGAGATCGAGAACCAACCTCTTCACGCCGAACACCTTCTTCAGATGGCACGGCTACACGATTGAGATGCATGATCACAATGCAGTGATAACGACATGCGATAATGATGCAACGATTGTTAACTTATCTTGAGTACAACTTTCCTTCACGGTATAGTTGCACTAAGAAGGTATAACTAACGTCGACGACGACGGATTAACGATACGCAATCAACATGAAATGCCGAAGGTCATTAGGGTTAATGACCTAGGGTCATCACTCAATCCCAAAATCAGGCAACCTTAATAGTGATTAGAGGTGATTACTAATTTATTGACCATTTTTACAGTCGTTGAAAGCCACTAATTAACTTGCTAATTGAAGATTAATTAAACCCTAATTAACTAAAAGATTAATTAATTAAACACTAATTAAACAAGGGTATTAATTAAGCATAATACAAAACTTAGTCAAAACATGATCAAACTTCATAATTAAGATTATTATCATCTAAATAACACACAAAACAAATTTCATTATTTTTGGACTTATATTTTAATTACTAAAAATCATGGAAGTGGTATTTATCAAATTAAAGAGCAATTTTATTTATAAACAAAAGTTATAGGAAAACTGAAGTTAGCATTTTTCATGTGTAGAGCATCACTCAAGGAACACAGAGCATATTTTTGTCACATTTTATCTGCCCAAAATTAATTACAACAAAAAGATGAAAATCAACATTTAAAAACAAAAAAAAGAAAAAGGAAAACAAACTTCCCCTTTGCGGGCCACGGCGCGGCCCGAGGCGGCCCAACTCCCCGCGCCCCGCCTTGTGGCAAGACGCTGCCCGGCCTGCTTGGCTCCCTCTCCCCCTCTCTCTCACTGACAAGCGGGGTCCCTCGGTCAGCCTCACCCTCTCCCTCTCTTCTTCTTCCCCCTCCCTCCCGTTCAAACCGGAAGGCGCGGCGGCAGCACCGGCCAGCTAGCACACCGGCGGCGAGGCTAGGGACGGCGAAAACGGCACCACGATCATCCTCAAGCCACGGCAAACCCAACCATGGGTCAAACCTGATAAGACCGTGCTCGAAGGAGGCCCGGCCGCAACCATGGCGGCGCGGAGAAACTTGACCCGGCGGCGCGGGGGATACTCCAGCCTCTAGAGCCCCTAACCGACTTAGGTAAGGTTTTGGGAAGCCCCGTGATACTCACCAGAGCTCGGTTGTCGCTTTGATTGGGCGAAGGCAGCGCAGAGTTGCTCAGTCGCCGGTGACGATGAGGCAACGGCGACTCTGGACGGAGGTGAGGAAGACGACCCCGTGCGCGCAATTCCGGCGATCGCACGGCACTCTGATTGGTTCAGCGGCTGCGCAAGAAGTTGGCGGGACTATTGACGAGATGGAGCGAGTGGTGATAGAGCAGGGAGGGTGAATTTTGCCGGCGAACAGAGCGGAGCAACGGCGGCGGCGTGAAAGAGGAAAAGGAGAAACCGACGACTCCGGTGGCTTTTATAGGCAGGGAGGGTGACGGACAGGTGGCCGGTGACTGTGCGACGCCGGTGAGTTGGTTGGAGGCGCGTGAATCCCGGGAAAGACCGAGAGAGGCCACGGCGAACGGCGGGAGGCCGGCCGGCATGGGCGTCGGCGAGGTGGCACCCCCCTCGCATAACATCAGAAGCGATGCCCGGACAACGTTTTCCTTTTCAAATTACTCCCAACTTTTGAATAAAAGTTGAAAAATTCCCAAAATACAGATTGCACAAAAATTCATGCTCTACAACTTTCATTTAAGAAGTTTTGTCAAAATCCAAATAATTTTTGAATTTCATTTCAAATTTGAAAATGAGCTCAAATTTCAATTTTTGGGATTTCAAAATTACTTTGAAATTTTGAATAAAAGATGAAAATCTCCAAAAATAAAAGTTGTTCTATTTTTCAAGATCTACAACTCTCATATAGAAAGTTTTTCATGAAAATGAATAATTTTTGAAATTGAGTTTAAAATGCAAAAGGGGACTATTCCCAATTTGGAGAACTTTTGAAATTAGTTCAAAATTTATTCAAAAACTTAAAAAACTTTGTATACCAAAGTTGTAGAGCTCAAAGAGATGCACAAACTGTATTTTTGGAGTTTTCCCAAATTTTGAATATTTTGAGATGAAATTGTAAAGGGGTCAAAAACACTTTTGAAATTCGAGATTTTGAAAAAGAATTTCAAATTGGATTTTTGGGCAAATAATTAATGATGTTGTGGAACTTTTCAAACCCAACCAATAGCATACTTTCAAAGTACAAACTTCATACTTTGAAATGGTGCCATTGGTTAGCAACTTTTATTTAGAAAATCAATTATGGTTAGCTCATCAAAATTGAAAATGAAATTCGAATTCCAACACTTAACCAACTAGGGTTAGGGTTTGGGATTCGGATTCCGAATTCAATTTTGATTCTTGCTTTCGCATCATTTGACTTATAAAACTTAGTTAGGGTGTAAGGAAGAGTTAGCTAAACACTTATACACACCAAGTTGCTTTTAGTTGATCACTTTTAAAATCCAAATCAAACATGTGGATGGAATTTAAATGATGCATACATACACATACGATATCAAAGAGCACAAACAACCCTAACATTAAATAAACTTGTTTTAATTGTTTGCATTAGGGTTCTCTAATTATGAATGCTCATGCAATGATGATGATGACATGGCAGGTTTAGGCTAACGTAACAATCGGGGTGTTACATTATATTCCCAAAAAAGGAATCTCGTCCCCGAGATTCAAAGCTTAGGTCTAAGTAATGGAAAAGGAAACGTGTCAAACAAACACATCTTACATGGTTTCATAAGGGAGGTAGAAAGGTTCATATTACAAGTCTCATGTTTTTCGGAAAAGTCATAATTCTTAGAAACGAATCATGACTTAGGAGAAGGAAGGAAGAAACTCCGGGGAAAGGCTCATTCAAGAATTCCTCTGGGAATACGCCGGGAAACTCCTGCACCACAGGTATATCCTTGATTTCTTTTATGGGGATTTCATGCTTTTCAAATAAAAGTACGGTTGATGAATGTATGCGATGCACCGTAATCAAATAACGTAATTGTAGGGTGACTGGTGACAAGAAACATACCCATTAAAACAGATTTTCCTTCAAGAACATTCCTAGCTTGAACGTGATACACACGCCCAGGTTTCTTTCCGGCATTCACCTTCGGGACATACTGTGATTTACCCCCCGCCTTGATCCCGATGATGTCGCCGACCGCCCCTTCTTTGGAAGTTGGAGGTATTCGGATTGGGTAGGGGCAATATCTTACATAGTGTGGCTCTCCACAATTAAAACAGCGACCTCTACCAGTGGACGAAGCCTGGGGAGCTAGTGGAGTGGGAGTTCGAATACCCTGGGTATTCGGCTGCTGAGGATAAGTTGTGGCAGCATGGTGAGTGTTCTCATGTTGCCTTTGGGTTTGTTGTTGCTGCTGTGGGCGATGATAAGTTTGATGGCTCTGCTGTTGCTGTGGGGGTAGTAATAGGGTTGGTGACTTTGTTGGTGCTTTGCGGATAACGGGATTCTTTGGTGGGTATGCCGAGTAGGGTGGAATATAACCTTCGACGTTTCGGTTTCCGCCCGGATGGGTTGGAGAAAGCACGCCGCTCTTCACTCTTCTGTTTAAGCATGGATCTTTCATAGGATATGGCGATATCCACCGCCTCATAGAAAGTGGCGGTTGGGTTGGCGATAAGGTGAGTTTCAATATCACTCTTTAAACCCCGAACAAAACATTTCTTCTTTTTTTGCTATCGGTATCCACATGCTCGGGTGCATATTGTGATAGTTGACTAAACAGGTTCACATATTGCACCACCGATCGACCACCTTGTTTTATTGCTAGAAACTCTTCCAAATTTGGATTGCATCACTCCGTTAGGAATAAAATGCTGACGGAAGGCATCTTGAAACATAGCCCAAGTGACTTGTTGTCCGGTGGGTTGACGTGCTAGAAAGTTTGCCCACCATGCGGATCACGAGGGCCTCTTAACTGTTGGGCAGCAAACTTGGGTTTCAACAAGTCGGGACAACCCTCTAGCAGGTCAAACTTTAAATTTATAATACGAAGCCAATCATTAGCTTCTAGGGGTTCCTCAGCCCTTGTGAACACTGGCGGACGAGTTTCAGTGAAATCCGCATATGTGATTTCGTCGTGATTACGACGACCATGATTCTCATGTGGGGCATTCTGATTTTCCTGACTCATTTCCCGTAGCATACGGGCATTCTCAGTGGTGGCATGGACTAAAGCTGCCACAGCTTCAGCCAAGGACGATGGTGCTGGTGGTGCCTGCGGGACCGCACCTTCCTCGTGTGAAGAACCAGCACGAGTGTTGCCAGACATCTGTTATAGACGAGATCATATTTATACACAAGCAAAGCCTATAAGACTGAGATTCTTAGGGCTAGCAAGAATAGGATTGAGTTTACTTAGCCCAACCACTTGTTATCGGGGATATGATTCTTTAAACAAGTGAATTAAACATGATGCATGATCGAACCTACGGATCAAGCAAAAGACTTTTTAAAGTAACATAAACATGCTTTTAGTAATATAGGGCAAAAAGAAAACAACATGATACTCCACTTAAGACTCCTTTAAATAGCACCTAGAAAGGCTACTAGAAAGAATTAAGACGGAGCAGAAACAATTTGGACCAAACCACCTTTAACTTTTGGATCCAAAACATTTTGAAGTTTTCAAAAAGTAACACTGTGAGTATCTTTGCAAGTACCGCTCTGATACCCTCTGTGGTAGAACCTTCTAAATTATATGGCCCACAAGCACCTGACATTGTCCCTAAGACCTCTGTCAGCCGTACTTGAGCACCACATAACCTAGAATGTTCTGTCGGGTGAACCCCCGATAAACCACGAATCCTCCAGGATCGATACTTACAGAGACATCACAGTATTACAACAGTTTTCATACATAAATACCAGAGTAGCGGAAGACTTACAATAACTTAATTTACAGACCTTTTTCAAAACTTATACAAACCAGAGTAGCATTATTACACAACAGCGGAAGTACCATTACTTAACTTTGTTACAATCACAACAACGAAAGCGCCCTGCCCACGGGCCACACAACTTATTCATCAGCAAACTCTTCCTCGATCACCGTCATGCAACAAGGGCCGTAGCACACTTGTTCATGCGGTTCACCCCGCAATGGGGGTTAAACAAACCCCCGAGTACAAAAAGTACTCCGCAAGACTTACCCGGCCAAAAATTAGGGAGAAGACTCAGGAATGCTGGCTAGTGGGAATCAAGGTGAGGCTTTAGCAAGATCAAAGGACACCTTTGCAAAAGAGACTAAGCCAGTCCTTACTTTACTACATCAATCACTTGTCAACCATGTATCGGATTCAAAACTTTCCATCATCAACTTCCATCATTACTACGATGCCGGGACTCGGATCACGGCTCCCATATCGTGGAGCACACGACGATTCGAATCGCTTAATATACCCAGCTGGGGCTTCCTAGCCACACGATGTATGCAGGACCGAACATCTTACATACATCAACTCACGCTTGCATTTCTCCCGGCCAGAACGGGTCCTAGCCACGAGGTACAGTACACCATCTCCCTACGCCGCGGTCCCCTTCCACGGTGGCCCCGTAGGATGGGTACACGCTACTCTCGTCCCGGTATCCGTTCTCGTCAAAGATAGTACAAGGGAGCTTACCGCCATTAGCATGCGACTAGTACTATCCAATAACCTCATGATCCCAGGGCCAAACAACGGACGGTCCTTAACCGACTCACAAGTGGACGACACTACACCAGGGCACTAGCCCTTCCTGATGCAAGTCACTCCACCCGGTCTCAATTTACTCATCATCATGCTCTTGTTGCGTACCCTTGACCCGATCAAAGTGAAGGGATACCAACAAGTAACATCGTTTTTCGTAATTGCCCTCAAGGGGGAACTTTTGTTATCACACCTTTAAAAACATTTCATTTGTAAAGCCTAGGCTTCAGCAAGACTAAGCATACACTAGCATTTGCGAAATCAAAACAGGTATCCAGGGTGTATAGCAAGGTACGGTAAAATGCACCAAAGTAGGATATCACACAACTCCTATTGCCTAATGCATCATATCAGGAACATACAATATAAAAGCTTTTCGAAATACAAGGAGGTGGTTGAATGCATCCGGGGCTTGCCTTGGGGCTCGACGAAGTTAGGAGCAGTGATGACACTGTTGAGATCAGAACCAACCTCTTCACGCCGAACACCTTCTTCAGATGGCACGGCTACACGATTGAGATGCATGATCACAATGCAGTGATAACGACATGCGATAATGATGCAACGATTGTTAACTTATCTTGAGTACAGCTTTCCTTCACGGTATAGTTGCACTAAGAAGGTATAACTAACGTCGACGACGACGGATTAACGATACGCAATCAACATGAAATGCCGAAGGTCATTAGGGTTAATGACCTAGGGTCATCACTCAATCCCAAAATCGCAACCTTAATAGTGATTAGAGGTGATTACTAATTTATTGACCATTTTTACAGTCGTTGAAAGCCACTAATTAACTTGCTAATTGAAGATTAATTAAACCCTAATTAACTAAAAGATTAATTAATTAAACACTAATTAAACAAGGGTATTAATTAAGCATAATACAAAACTTAGTCAAAACATGATCAAACTTCATAATTAAGATTATTATCATCTAAATAACACACAAAACAAATTTCATTATTTTTGGACTTATATTTTAATTACTAAAAATCATGGAAGTGGTATTTATCAAATTAAAGAGCAATTTTATTTATAAACAAAAGTTATAGGAAAACTGAAGTTAGCATTTTTCATGTGTAGAGCATCACTCAAGGAACACAGAGCATATTTTTGTCACATTTTATCTGCCCAAAATTAATTACAACAAAAAAAGATGAAAATCAACATTTAAAAACAAAAAAAGAAAAAAAAAAAACAAACTTCCCCTTTGCGGGCCACGGCGCGGCCCGAGGCGGCCCCACTCCCCCACAAGGCCCGCGCGTACACAAGACGCCCCCCGCCTGCTTGGCTCCCTCCCCCTCTCTCTCTCACGACAAGCGGGGTCCCTCGGTCGGCCTCACCCTCTCCCTCTCTTCTTCTTCCCCCCCCCTCCCGCTCAAACCTGGAAGCGCGGGGCGGCAAAGACCGCCAGCTAGCACACCGGGCGGCGAGGCTAGGGACGGCGAAAACGGCACCACGATCATCCTCAAGCCACGGCAAACCCAACCATGGGTCAAACCCGATAAGACCGTGCTCGAAGGAGGCCCGCCGCAACCATGGCGGCGCGGAGAAACTTGACCCGGCGGCGCGGGGGATACTCCAGCCTCTAGAGCCCCTAACCGACTTAGGTAAGGTTTTGGGAAGGCCCGTGATACTCACCAGAGCTCGGTTGTCGCTTTGATTGGGCGAAGGCAGCGCAGAGTTGCTCAGTCGCCGGTGACGATGAGGCAACGGCGACTCTGGACGGAGGTGAGGAAGACGACCCCGTGCGCGCAATTCCGGCGATCGCACGGCACTCTGATTGGTTCAGCGGCTGCGCAAGAAGTTGGCGGGACTATTGACGAGATGGAGCGAGTGGTGATAGAGCAGGGAGGGTGAATTTTGCCGGCGAACAGAGCGGAGCAACGGCGGCGGCGTGAAAGAGGAAAAGGAGAAACCGACGACTCCGGTGGCTTTTATAGGCAGGGAGGGTGACGGACAGGTGGCCGGTGACTGTGCGACGCCGGTGAGTTGGTTGGAGGCGCGTGAATCCCGGGAAAGACCGAGAGAGGCCACGGCGAACGGCGGGAGGCCGGCCGGCATGGGCGTCGGCGAGGTGGCACCCCCCCGCATAACACTCAGAGCGATTACCCGGCACAACGTTTTCCTTTTCAAATTACTCCCAACTTTTGAATAAAAGTTGAAAAATTCCCAAAATACAGATTGCACAAAAATTCATGCTCTACAACTTTCATTTAAGAAGTTTTGTCAAAATCCAAATAATTTTTGAATTTCATTTCAAATTTGAAAATGAGCTCAAATTTCAATATTTGGGATTTCAAAATTACTTTGAAATTTTGAATAAAAGATGAAAATCTCCAAAAATAAAAGTTGTTCTATTTTTCAAGATCTACAACTCTCATATAGAAAGTTTTTCATGAAAATGAATAATTTTTGAAATTGAGTTTAAAATGCAAAAGGGGACTATTCCCAATTTGGAGAACTTTTGAAATTAGTTCAAAATTTATTCAAAAACTTGAAAAACTTTGTATACCAAAGTTGTAGAGCTCAAAGAGATGCACAAACTGTATTTTTGGAGTTTTCCCAAATTTTGAATATTTTGAGATGAAATTGTAAAGGGGTCAAAAACACTTTTGAAATTCGAGATTTTGAAAAAGAATTTCAAATTGGATTTTTGGGCAAATAATTAATGATGTTGTGGAACTTTTCAAACCCAACCAATAGCATACTTTCAAAGTACAAACTTCATACTTTGAAATGGTGCCATTGGTTAGCAACTTTATTTAGAAAATCAATTATGGTTAGCTCATCAAAATTGAAAATGAAATTCGAATTCCAACACTTAACCAACTAGGGTTAGGGTTTGGGATTCGGATTCCGAATTCAATTTTGATTCTTGCTTTCGCATCATTTGACTTATAAAACTTAGTTAGGGTGTAAGGAAGAGTTAGCTAAACACTTATACACACCAAGTTGCTTTTAGTTGATCACTTTTAAAATCCAAATCAAACATGTGGATGGAATTTAAATGATGCATACATACACATACGATATCAAAGAGCACAAACAACCCTAACATTAAATAAACTTGTTTTAATTGTTTGCATTAGGGTTCTCTAATTATGAATGCTCATGCAATGATGATGATGACATGGCAGGTTTAGGCTAACGTAACACCGGGGGTGTTACAACCGAAATAGACGAATTTCACCGGAATTCGGCCTATTCGGCCCAAATCCCAGAACCTTGGCTGTGGTACTTGCGTCGAGCTGCCCATGCGGGAGGAGCCGCCTCAAACACTTCAAACTATCGATCGTGGCCGTAGGATTAGGTTTGAAGCCTGTGACGGTAGTTCGCAGCCTTTGATTTTAATGAAGACGAATTTCTGTGTGTAATTTTCTGGGTACACGAAGTTTGAAGCTCTCAGTGGGGGATGTTTTATATGGTGGATGTAAAATAATTTAAGTCTTCAATTATAGTATAGATAGATAGATGTAAATATAAAGTGTAAGTAACAAAATTTAATGGTAACTATGCTAATAGGTACACAATTTTTTTTGCTGAAATCCAATTGCTCCATAAATAAGGACATGCATATATGCAAGCTGAAATTCAACATCAGCATAACCCAATGAGAGGCTAAAAATGCCGGGAACAAACCTTGGAAGAGTTGATGTGCACCCAGTTGTGTCAACTGTACAACAACTGCACCTGATAACTGCTATAATTCAGTCATTGATCTTTTCGACCCAATCTGCAAAAATTTATCATGAAATTTTGGGTAGTGCCAATTTTGTCAGCAGTAGGACCGTGCAGAAACAATGGTCATAGAAGGTATTCTTACCGTTTTGACATGGCACTCATAATCCAATCATTTAATTAATTGGAAGTGGAAGAGGTACTTTAGGATAGGCATAAAATTAATAATAAAGATTGCAGTATAGGATGAGAGGTAGTTGCATGGCATGAGTCAGGTAAAGTAAAAAAGGATATCAAATCGCAGCGCTCCAAACGTGCATTTGATCGAACACATTGGGAGCATCCCTCATCACTGCATCCTGTAGTATATGTGTTCGGCGATGATCGCTGGAGAGCCTGGAGAGCAAGGCGTAGAGCTTCGTTGTCAGAGCTGCTGCCCCTGCTCCGGCTGATTCCACCTCTACGCAGATGGCCGGCTCTACCCACGGCACGATGCTTTGCGACCATCAGGCCCGAAAGGATGACGAAGCCCAATAGAAATACAATTGGCCCACGATTGGGTTGTGTAATGAGTATAAGTCCCGAGGGAGAGATGGATAACGCATCGAATTTGTAAACATTGAACTCGAAACTCAATCTTACCTCGCTGTTCCTCCAATCTTCCCCTTTCTTCTTCTTCCTCCCCAAGCTTCCCCTAACAAATTGGTATCAGAGACTCGTCCGGCCTGGATTATCGGGCGCCTCCTCCTCCTCCTCCTCCTCCTCATCCACATTATACCCGCTTCCAGCGTTCCCTTGGAGCCATGGAACCCAACACCAAGCTCATCCTCGACTTAACGGCTCGGATGAACCGTCGATTTGACGACCGGATGCTCGCTTGGAGTCGCCAGAGCAATCCCTGGGCGAAGGCTCCTCTGCCGATGGGCGGCCGCTTGGCGGGAGCTGAGGCGCGTTGTCTTCCCCGCGGTGTCACGGGAGCGTCGCGTCGCGGATCGGGGTGGCTACGGCGGCCGACTCCGTCGTCGCTAACGTGGCGTCCCGCGTCGCGTCGGCTGAAGCCAGCCTACGCCGGCCGTGACGCCGAAGTTCACGCAGCGTCTCGCCCGAGTTGGAGGTGCTCCGTGTCACCCACATCGCCCGGCAGCGCGACAACCCGGATGGCTACGCTCGAAGCTGCGATCGGACTGGCGTCTTGGCGCCCGACGTGGAGGGCGAGCTCGACGACGTCAAACTCGCCCTCGGCAAGCTCGAGCTGGCACGCGCCCACCAGTGTTTCGGCCGAATGTTCCCCGCGGCGACGGAATCCTCCCGACTCCACCCATGGCGGCCGCGGCCATCCGCCGGAATTTCCGCCGATCGGCCCGTGTTTGGGCACCGCACCGACATGACTACACGGGATCCGGGATCCGGGGTCGTCATGACCTGGGTCCCCGTCCCCGCCAAGGGTACGTTGCCGGATCCTTCCTCTTCCATTCCCTTTTCACCGGTTCATGATTTGCGTTACGCTGCGTTATCATAATCCTCGTGCCCCCGATCCGCCTCGTTCCACCCCAGTCCTTCCTATACACCAACCACCGCATAGGCCTCCTGATCACCAACCCAATTATTCATCCTTTGGCCGTTTACCCAAACTACCATTCCCTTCGTTCGTTGGAGAAAATCCCGGGCAATGGCGTTCACGTTGCGAAAATATTTTGCAATGTATGATGTTGACCCTTCCTTGTGGATTGGCCTGGTAGAACATTATATGGAGGGTCCTGCGGCTCGTTGGTACCAATCTGTAATGCTAAGCTGCCTTCGGCTACTTGGGAATCCTTACGCCAAATGCTTTGCGATCGATTCGATCGCGACCAGCACGAGCTACTTTTTAAGTCAATTGTTCGGTGTTCGCCAAACTTCTTACGTGTCCGATTATGTCACTACCTTCTCGAATTGGTCGATCAATTGACGACTTATTCTCCTTCCTCTGACCCCCTGTTTTACACTACTCGTTTCATTGACGGCCTTCGCCATGATATTAAATCAGTTGTGTTGGTTCAGCGTCCGTCCAATTTCGATACTGCTTGCCGCCTTGCATTGTTGCAGGAAGAGGTGGCCACGGCTCCTTCGACACATACATCGCGACCGGTGATTGGTCGTCTTCCCCAGAAGCACTGTTCAACCGGGCGTTGCCCCTTGCCTCCGCCTCGCCTCCGCGCGGTATCCGGCCGAGCCACTGCTGTTCCGGCCTGCTACTACTCCGGCGGCCACTACTACGCCGACTCCTCCGACTCGACCCAGTCCACTCGGCTTCGGTCAAGGCTCATCGCCGCTCATTGGGTCTCTGTTACAAATGCAATGCCAAGTGGACTCGTGACCATAAATGTCCTCCCCAAGTGTTGCAGGCCGTGGAAGCTCTATGGGCACTCTTTCTTTGAAGATGACTGTCCAAGTCCTACAAAGCACCAACCGATCACGCGGAACAATTGTTTTTGCCATGTCTAAAGCTGCCGCCTCACGGGTTTCTTCTTCGGCTCGTCTTGTCTTTGTTCCAGGGCTCCGTTCAGGGATATCTCGATCCACGATATTGTTGGATTCAGGCGGTTCCACTTCATTTCTCAAGATCTTGTTCTAGCCGACAAGTTAGTGTCTCTACAAAGGGGAACCTATTTCTTGTTCATTGGCAAGAGTGGCGGGCGGTGGCATCCTAAAGAGTTCAGCTATGGTGCGTCGATTGTCATGGAGTATTGGCGATCGCACCTTTCGACCGATTTCAGAATACTGACTCTGTCCTCTTTTGATATGGTGATTGGAATGGATTGGTTGGTGCGGTTCAGCCCAATGCAGATCCATTGGCAGGAGCAATGGGTTTCTATTCCATATAATGGCAAGCAGTATACTCTACGCATGGGATTGGCAAAGGATCCCAGCAATTTACTCCTTCACATTGAACGGTTGGAAGCTTCTAGTTCCACTCCTCGGCCGCCACCGATGCCGGTGTTCCAGCTCCAAGACAATCGCTGCTTTCGAGTTTGCTTCACTGTTCGATCCCCCAACGGCACTTCCTCCTTCAAGAGCTTGTAATCACGAGGATTCCATTGTTGCTTGGGCGCTCAACCTTTCGCTATCCGTGCTTATCGTTATCCGCCGGCACTCAAGGATGAGATCGAGCATCAAGTGCGAGATATCTTTGAGTCGTGGACTCATACAACACAGCTCCAGCCCATTTTCCTCGCCCGGTATTGCTCGTTCGTAAGAAGGATGGCTCATTTCGTTTTCTGCGTGGACTTCCGTCAACTCAACGCAAAGTCACTAAAAAGTCTAAGTTTCCGTTCTGTCATTGATCGGTTAATGGATGAATTGTCTCAGGCTAGCTGGTTTTCTAAGTTGGACCTTCGGGCCGGGTTCCATCGATATTCTTTGAGCAAGGAGAGGAATACAAGACAGCTTTTCAAACCCACCTTGGGCAGTACGAATTTAAGGTCATGGCCTTCGGTCTTACGGGAGCTCCGGGCACATTTCAGGGAGCCATGAATTCCACCTTGGCTGCTGGACTGCGCAAGTTTGTCATCGTTTTTTTTCGACGACATTCTCATTTACAGCAAGACCTTCGAAGATCATATGCTCCACCTCCGCCAAGTCCTCACGTGGTTGTTGGCAGATTGCTGGAAACTAAAGCAGTCAAAGTGCACTTTCGCACAGCGGTCCATTGCCTATTTAGGTCATGTGGTCAGTGAAGCAGGAGTTGCTACCGACCCCGCCAAGGTGCAGGCAATATTGGACTGGCCTCGGCCTTCATCGCTCAAGGACCTCCGTGGGTTCCTAGGATTGGCAGGCTACTACCGGAAATTTATCAAGAACTTTGCATTGTTGGCTAAACCCTTGTCAGACCTACTGTGCAAGGATGCTGTTTTTGTCTGGTCCTCGGTTCAGGCTGACGCCTTCACACTGCTAAAACAGGCGCTTTGCTCTGCCCCCGTGCTAGCATTACCGGATTTCAGCCAATCGTTCCATATAGAGACTGACGCATGTGCTGTGGGGGTAGGTGCTGTGCTGCAACAAAATGGCCACCCATTGGCGTTCATCAGTAAAGCTCTGGGCCCTCGCAATCAAGGTCTCTCCACATATGAGAAAGAGTACATGGCGATTCTCCTTGCGGTGGACCAGTGGCGCCATTACCTTCTGCAAGGCGAATTCTTCATCCACACAGATCAGCGGAGTCTGGTGCATCTTAACGAACAGCGCCTCCACACCGCCTGGCAGCAGAAGGTTTTCACCAAATTGTTGGGGTTGCACTATAAGATCATCTATCGCAAGGGCATCGATAATACAAAGCAGATGCGCTTTGTCTCGCCGTCCCCTCACTCGGAGTCCATGTATGCTTTGTCTCCTCCGTGTCTCATGATTGGCTTTCCGAGGTGGTTTCTAGCTACCGTGGCGACCCCCCTTTGCTCAATCGCTGCTAGTTGAGTTGGCTGTTCATCCCGAAAGTCACCCCCCATCAGTCTTCTTCAGGGTGTAATCCGCCACAAGTCTCGAATCTGGTTGGGCACAAATCGCACTATACAGCAACGGGTGATAGCAGCATTCCATTCGAGCCCTCTGGGCGGCCACTCTGGCGCACCAGCCACCTATGTCAAGATCAAACAGCTCTTCTATTGGCCTGGAATGAGGAAGGACATTTGGCAATTTGTTCAAACTTGTCAGATTTGTCTCCAATCAAAGCCTGACCGCTCCAAGTATCCCGGATTGCTCCAGCCACTGCCCATTCCGTCGGCCTCTTGGGAAGTCATCTCTATGGATTTCATCGAAGGTCTTCCCCGCTCCGATTCTTATAATGCAATCTTGGTGGTGGTCGACAAGTTCTCCAAATCAGCCCACTTTATACCTCTGTCCCATCCGTTCACAGCAGCTACAGTGGCTAAATCTTTCATGGATCAGGTGTACAAATTGCATGGCATGCCAAGTGCAATCATCTCTGACAGGGACAAGGTGTTCACAAGTCAATTTTGGCAGCACCTTTTCAAGCTCGCTGGTACAGCCCTGCAACTCAGCTCAGCTTACCATCCGCAAACGGACGGTCAAACAGAGCGTGTCAACCAATGTTTGGAAACGTTCCTCCGCTGCTTCGTGCACGCTTGTCCTAACCGTTGGAAGCATTGGTTATCCTTGGCGGAATATTGGTACAACACAAGCAGCCACTCAGCTTTGGGCCGCTCCCCTTTTGAAGTTCTGTACGGCTTTCCTCCACGTCATCTGAGCTTGGAGCCTGAAGCTGCTGCGGAAGTTCCTGCCTTGCGTGACTGGCTGACCGAGCGCGCCTTGATGCATGATCTGGTGAAACAACACTTGCAGCGTGCTCGGGCTCACATGAAGCGTCGAGGCGGACAAGCACCGCTCGGATCGTGAATTTGCTTGTGGGTGACTTGGTGTTCCTCAAGCTGCAGCCGTATATTCATCGTCAATGGCTCGGCGCTCCCCGTCAAAAAACTTGCCTTCAAATTCTTCGGCCCGTGCCGTGTCGACCATCGTGTCGGTGCCACTTTCTTTATCGACTCGAGTTACCTCGGTCATCTCAAATCCATCCGGTGTTTCATGTGTCGCAGAAGGAACTTACAGGTATCTCTTGAGTTACCTTCTGCTCTCGCGCCTTTTCGATTCCGGCGTATCTTGCGGCGTCGCTTCTCTTCTGGTTCACATCTTGCTTTGAGCAAGTTCTGGTGAAATGGTCTCATATGCCTGTGTCGCCGCCACTGGGAAGATCTGGAACCTCTCCAAAGCAGTTCCCTCGTGCACCGGCATGGGGTCATGCCGAACTCAAGTTGGGGGGGGGATGTCGAGCTGCTGCCCCTGCTCCGGCTGATTCCACCTCTACGCAGATGGCCGGCTCTACCACGGCACTTCGATGCTTGCGACCATCGCCCGAAAGGATGACGAAGCCCAATAGAAATACAATTGGCCCACATGGGTTGTGTAATGAGTATAAGTCCCGAGGGAGAGATGGATAACGCATCGAATTTGTAAACATTGAACTCAGAAACTCAATCTTACCTCGCTGTTCCTCCAATCTTCCCCTTTCTTCTTCTTCCTCCCCAAGCTTCCCCTAACATTCGTACGTGCCGAAAGGAGAGGCCACAGGCAGGAGGAGGCAGCACTGGGGCAGCGGCGCCGACGGCCACCTGTGGGACCGGTCGCGCCACTCCGCGGCCGGTGACGGCCACCGTAGGGGCCCACGTGCGGGGCTGCGCAGTAGGCAAAGGGCGCCACCGCGATGCCAGCGAGGTGCATGGAGAAGAGGCCATGGAGGCAGAGGGAGGCGCACGGAAGGCAGGGAGGGAGAGGCGGAGACGGGGAGGGGTGGGCTGCACCACACAAGGTAGGCGGTGCTGGCCTGGCCGCTCGCTTGGTGAGGAGGCCATGGCGTTTTGGCCTTTGGGTCTCTATCGGCACCGTGCGTCAGGAGAGAGAGATTGGGAGGAGAGAGAGGCGTGGACTTCTGAAACCTTCATGGTTTCTGGAGATGCATCGGAGGAAGCAGGTGACGCTGTTCATGTGGCACATCATTGGACTGTTCATGGGTCATGCACGGTAGCTGTTTATGGGTCATGCAGCTTTGTTACTGCTTTAACATGAATAGGAATATGGGTCACCAACATGGAATACAGAAATAAGGGTAGGGATAGATGTCTCATGCATTGGATAATTAGGCAAACTCGTGATCAATTCTAGAAAACATAGATCATGACTAAAAGACATACTAGCATCCTTTATTAACATACTAGGCATATGGAACAACATCAGCATGCAAACAACAGACATCTATATTGAAGTAGTAGATCGAATCAAGACGTACATACTTCTCTCGTTTGCAGATGAAGTGAAGAGCGATATTGTTGACTAAATTATTGGCCAAGGCATGTCGAAGCAGCCGGCAACGGAGACAATGGTACGAAGCACCTAACTGACATGGACACAACACGGGCCACGGTGAAGAATGCGAGCAGTCATGTGAGATGGGTCCCAAAAGCCATATTCATCATATATTAGTGCAATATCATAAGGGCGGGAGGCTCTGAAGACCTACTCCCCCTATACCTAATACAAACCGGCGTTTGAGATGGAGAGACTATGACAATGACACAGAAAAGAAAAGAGACAAATCCAAACTCGATTAGATAGATTTTTGGTAGAGGCTCTAAATTGATTAAGTCTTCAACTGACATACTTAAAAACCCAAATAACCAAGAAATAGAATTGCAAAGGAGCCATGCTCCGACAAGCCCAAGTGCCAAATTTGGGTGGAACATTCATGGACATAATTTGAGGTCATCTAAAAAATTCAAAATATTTGAACTTCACATCTAAGAATATGAAACAGAATTTTTACTGCAAAAGATTCAAATGAAAAAGTCATAAACTAGAAAGTTTTACATGTCTTAGAACTTAGACACAAATAAAACCTAATATGTTTAGTTAATTGAATTAGTTTATTGTGATGCGTATGTGAGGAAGGCGTGAGGGCACATAATGATGGTAGGCGTGCTTTCCTAGATTAAAATTAAGTAACCTTTAATTTCACACACAGATACATTATTTAGGCAGCAACATGCAAATGCTAATAATTATCTTACCGATTTAGATTTTGGCTAGTCGAATATATAATGACAGCCTCCTCTACGCACTGTACCAGTGGCGCTCATATATACTCTCTCCGTGCTTCTACTTGATCATCACTATAGTCTAAGCTCCAGCCATGGCCAAACAGCAGGTGCTCATTTTTGTGGCCGCCCTCATGGCTTCGATGCTCCATGCCAGCTATGCAGCAACAATCATGCAGACTAACACGACACTATCTGCTGCCGGGACAGTATATGATGTCTTGCAGCAGAACAACTTGCCGAGGGGTCTCCTTCCACTCGGTGTGAAGTCATATGTGCTTCAAGCCGGCGGAGCTCTGGAGGTGACACTCCCCGATCGACGAGTGCAACTTCGTCGTCACAGTCGCCGACAAGAAATTCCAGTTTCGGTACGCTAGCAAAGGAACTGGAAATATCAAGTCTGGGTCCATCAGCAGACAGCAGTATATCTGGTGTGAGGGTACAGGTGGCATTTGCTTGGCTCGGTTTTAACCAAGTCACCCGCGCAGGCAACCAGCTCAACCTCCAGCTAGAGCCGACCACTCAATCGTTCCCAGTCAGCGCCTTCACCCAAAGCCCCCGCTGTACCTGAGAATTCAACTCATGGACCGCATCAATCTATGCCCTATCGATTAGATGAATATACATGACAGTTGCATCGTCAGATGTATTCCGTGTTTGTCTGGAAATCTATAAACTTTTATAAAGCTAAACTCCACTAGCTATTTCTTTGAACATGCAAGCTATCCACCTTATCAGTCCACTATCGGTTGCATTTATAGCCAACTAGCATTTGCAATTATAATTGAAATACATCATCTACTAACATGCATTTAGTTGTCCACTCAGCGAGCCATGTCATCCACTAAAATTAATTTATAATTATTTATCCTTTTGTAAAAGTAATTTTATTTCAAATCATTAGCAATTTCCGCAGCAACGTGCGGGGTATTCACTTAGTTTAGACAGAATTAAGAGCTTCATTTAGTGCAATGTTGTCTCTTGAAGCCCTTTTATTTTTCAATTAAGATTCCGTTATATATTTTCGATTATAGGGCTCATGTAACAGTGTGGTGGAGAGGGTGGCAGGGCGGTGTGCTAGGGTGGTGGCAGGGGCAGAAAGGGGCACGCGCGGTGGCTCTAAGGGCAGGGGAGCCGGCGGCTAGGGTTTGGGGAAGAACGGCGGCGGCAAGGAAAAGGAAGAAGAGGTGGTGTTCTGAGAAGAAGATGAGACAAGAGAAGCCTTTAGGCTATTTTCTTGTTTGTCCTCAACGATTACAACGCCCTGATATTTATACTCCGGAGAGATTTGGTCCCTAAGCAATCTCAGGATATTCTTATAGTAATTAGATTCTCCTTTCCTAAATAATCATAAACCTTCCTTAATCTACTAGAACTCTATTAAGGTAATTTAATGACGTGGCTGTAACGGCAGCAGCGGGCTGCGCCACCTTCCTCTCCAAGGTGTGCCCTCCTAGGGCAGGCCACAGAGCCCACCTAGGGCAGTGTTAGGGGTGGTGGCAGCCCCCTTGTGGGCCTCCTCGAGCCCACTTGCTCCGTTGACGGTCACAGCCCGTGTTAGACGTGCAACAACTCCCTTTCTATTAAGATGGTAGACATCATATATAGAGTGGAGACCTAAAGAAAGCTACAGGATCTAAATGTCCAAACGGGCTACACCTAAGATGGTAGACACTAATTATATATTGAGTATAGCCCTAAATATATTTTTGCATGAAAACATAATACAATTAAAAATCCTAAAACCTTATCTAATCTTAGAAAATTCATACAAAAAATTGTTTTAACACACAAAATTATGACACTAGTTTTCGATTTTTTTTTTTCCTAAAATCATGCTCTATGTTATAGTGATGAGCTTGAAATATGACCCGTACAGCCATCTAGATTTCATACCACATTACGCTCCATAATTCATTGCACTAAAACGTAGTTAAACATATCAAACAAAGGGTAGGTGTATGCCTTCATGTGTGCAGCTGGGTGCATGCAGCCACTACTCCATTGGCGGATATGTGTAGTTTGTATGATCAATATTACTAATTACTACTAGAAAATATGCACCAAAATGAGTATATCAAGATTCAAGCAATTTGAATGTAGGCATCATATATGAAGCATGATTTTACTAAAATTTGAAACAAGTTTCATAAATTTTTGAGTAAAACAATTTTTTGGTGAATTTTCGAGATTAAACAAGGTCTTAGGATTTTTAATTGCGTTATCTTCCATGTAAAAAAAAAAAATATTTGAATAATTTTTTATTTTTAATTAATTTTTAGATATTTTCTATAAAAATATTTAAGTCAATTTATCTCCTTGAACTTTCTTACTTTGATTTACCCTCTCTAACTTGGCGGCACATCATCAAAACCACCACGAAAAGTGCAAAAGTGTATGGTGAGAGGGTTATTCAAACACTGATTTTATAGATCGAAAAGCGAATGAAGAGAGGTAAATTTGACCTCTTCCCTAAAAGAGCGCCTATCTAAGACAAAGACCTCGGCAAGCAACGGTACCTTCATCTCTTCTCGGATCGGCGTCTGACAATGAGGAAGTTGACATGTGGCTTAGATTATTGATTATTGAGACTGCTATTTGTGAGAATGGTATAAATGGATCATTTTCTAATTTCTACAGAGCTCGCGGAGCTGCAAAAATCTCTACATCTCTAAACCAGAGCCAAGCTCTGGCCAACGGAGAGGGCCACGTCGCGTGCAAATCCACGGCCGTCGGATCTCGATCGGACGGCCCAAATCATCCCCCACATCGCTTTTGGAACACTGTTTGCATACTGTTCATCCACTGTGTATGCACTGTGTATGCACTGTTGAATGCTGTTCATATAAAAATTGCTACGCGCACACGAAAAAACATACCCAGAAGATTAAAAGCAAGCTCTTTTCCTTTTCAAAAAATTTTTAGAAAATTCCTGAACAAACTAGAACCTATCTAAATATTTTCCACCTCTTTTCATTATCCAAAAAAAACTAAAATAATTTCTAAATTCTTCTCACGTTTTTTTGAGTTTATATCTCATCCATTTTTACTCCGAATCCCGTAATTCTTCCAACAAAAAACTTCTAAAATAGAACCCTACATATTTAAATTATTTTTTTCTAATTTTCAGTGATTATCACAAATGCAAATAACACTTAAGATTTATACTCACTAGGAGAAAATTTTAGATATATCAGCGGCCATCTCTTCTTCAATTGGTAACTCTCAATTACAAATAAATACAAACACTACTATTGTCATACTACCATTTTTGTCAACATAAATTCTAAGGCTATAAAAACCTACAAAATCACCATGCCAATCGAGAGATCCAGAGATACTAATATATTTAATATTATTACCCTCATTATTCAACCATAAAACTATAGAACCACCATAAAGTCAACATAAAAATTTCTTTCGTCAATCCTATTATTTCTACCTAGGCTAAAAATTTCGTACCTACAAAAGATAATGATAATACAGAAAATAAAAAGAACCCTATCAGTTTATTTTTATAGGGATTGCAAATAATCAATGAAATAATGAAACTGACATAGAAAAAATACTAATTAGTATTAACAAATACACGCCCCACTCTAAAAGGTATAATCGTTCAAAGAATTCTATTTCTATAAAAAATACTCATATCAAAAAAATATTATACTATCATATTCCTCTTGCCAAATCTATATAATTTATATCCTTAAATTCTAAAGAAAAATACAAAAATCCACAAATAATCATATGCAAAAAGAGAAAAGAGAAAATAGTTAATAATCACTGCATCTAAATAATATAATAATTTATGCCACAAACAAACTAAACAATAAAAATGACCAATATAGACTGGTAGGCTCACAAAGATGTTGTACTATCCATTCAATCGAATATATGAATGAGCGTGAATAAGTTTCACTACATGCTTTATCAATAAAGTATTCAGGATAATAACTCACCAATAGCTTTTGTTAGCCTACAATATACAAATACAATAGACTAGACAACTGGTCTGCTCCACGATGGGCGCGGCAAAGCCGCGCGTCTTTCTAGTGCCACCTTAAACTCGAAGACCATTGATGTCCATCGATGTGCCTCGGACTTCCATGGTCTGCTTATTATGTCAGTCTGCTTATTATGTCAGATTATCTATAGAGATCTTTAACCTTGATTACGGTCAGTCACTGTAGATAAACAATGCTATCCTGATTCATACACTCAGATCACTATTCATTCCACAGTGCTCTATCCGTGGCCGTTCAATTAGACGTGCGCAGGTCAGATAGCCGCGACGCACGTGACGAGAACCTTCTGCACCTCTCGCTGACCTTCTTATCCTTTCCCAGCCCCACCGGCGACCCCGCGGGAGGCCCAAGCCAAGTCCGCCTCCGCGCGCTGCGAGCGGCGGCGCCGCCGCCAGCCCTGCCGCCCGCCTCCCGTCTCGGTGGCCGCGGCCGCGACAGCAGCCCCGGCGCAGCCGCACGAGCAGTTCCCGGCGCGATGCCTACCTCCCCTGTACGGCGCAGCCGCACGAGCAGTTCCCGGCGCGATGCCTACCTCCCTGTACGGCGCCGGTGGTGCGGCTGCCCCACCCAGCGCCACCCGCGCCCAGCCCATGCCGAGGTCGCTACGCCAGCCGCCGCCCTGTCCCCATCCAAGTCGCGACGACGACCTTGCAAATCCTCCCCCTCGCACAGCACCTGCGCCTGCACAGTGGGCCTAGCATGATTCAAAGGTATTTAGCTGGATACCCAAATTTTTTGACAAAAGAATTCATACATATAATATATACACATATATATGTATATTGAAAAAACAAAAATACAGCCAAAAGGAATACATGTACATAAAATTAGCCCAAAAATCACAGCTCCTCTTTCTCCTCCCCAGCCCAATCCCCAATGAAGCCCAATGGCCCAAATCCATAAATTCAAATCCAGTTTCTCTAGATTGGCTTCCTAAATTTATATTTAAATTTGTTGTGAATAGCATACCAATTCGAGAGTCAATTTGACTTGTTTTTTTTCCAAATTCCTAGTTTGGTGATTAATTTTAGGTCTCAAATACGAAGAAAGAGAAAACAAGAGTAGTACTACAGATTTAAGGACTTTCATGCAAAGAGCTGCGGTTTTCTATATATTGTATAATTAGAACTATGTGGTATGTGTGCAAAATTTTAAAATTTGTTAAAAAAATTATACCTATTCATATTTTGAATACCCAAGTGAAAAATCGTGGGCCCGCGATGAAGGTGGCGGACTGCATGGGGGCCAAGAACAAGAAGCTAGAGCGCGCGGCAATGGAGGAGCAGATCCTTTGGGTGCTGGACCACCTGTTTGTGCTGACGCCCTTCGCCGAATTCGACACATGCCGCACTTCTCCTGCGTCATCCGTGTTCTAGGTACTTCACATGGTCCCCAGCTGCTGTCTCCTCTGCCCTTGCTGTTGTGTATCCTTCGAGCCCATGAAATGTCGAGGAGTATGCTTGCTAATACTGTCTGCCTGTTGTTTCTAGGCCATCCAATGGCTTATCCCACCATGAACTTGGCCTTCGCCCCTACCCGTCCTTCACCGTTGCCACCAGCACGTCCTTCGTCGTGCTCCTCCGGTCCTCCCAAGCCTCCTGTCACCAGGAAGCTGGGACGCGATCTGCTGCTCCCCTGCTATAGGCTCCTTCGTCCTGAGCCCACCTCAACCATGCGCCGTTGTTTTCCAGTTGCTCCCTATTTTTTAATTACACGTGTTGCTGTGTTATTTTATTACACGTGGGTGTCACACATATTATCAGTTTATTATTTTTATGGCAGTTCAAATTACTTATATCGATGTGTGCAGGTTCTTTTGTGCACTTGACCTGACCTTAATGGTGGGTTACGCAGAGACAGTTAACCGGCTTCTAAAACCAGATGGAGAGCTTATTCATACCTTCATTTATCAGATGAGGATATAATCTTTGATCTGTATGCGTGCATGAACCTCCCACTCATTGTTCAAATCATATGATGCTCTTTTCTTGAAACTGAACTTTTTAAAATTTTAATTATCACATTTACTCTTAATTACCTACTCTAATGTTACATGTACTCTAATTCTTGAAGGTTGTATTGGTCCTCTTTCCAACTTTAAGGGATTAGATTACGATGTACTCCGCTGCAAGTTATTGTTGGGGAATGTTGTACAATCTGTATTGATGGATCATGACGAAAGTGAGAAAAGTGGGTGCATTGTTCATAGGTTGGTGTACATCAGATTGCGGCAGAGATTTTGGTTACTTATTAGTCTGACCTTTACTACTTGACTGTTGACAAGTACCCAAAAGCAGCCAGGCATCTATGTAGCGTGTATTCTCCATTACTCTCATCGTCATGTGCCCATGTTTACAGCTTTCAGAGTCAGATGGCCCTGGAAGTGATGAATGAACATCTGTGAGCATCAACTCAGGTGATTGCCATTGGACAAAGACACTGGTAATACCTCCTGCTTCAATATTTGTTGTCCATTCTGTGTCATTGCTGTATAAAAAAAGATAGTGCACAGACATTGAAAGGTTGAATACAGGTATTACAAGAGTACAGAAAGTGAACACCAAAACTAACCTGCTGTATGCATGGTTGAAATCATTAGCTTCTTTGATGAACGGTATTCCATTGTATTTCTTACACAGCTTCACATACAGATAAGTGATCAAGAGGGAGGACCGCTGTACAATAAGGCTTAGTCTCAATGGGGTTTCATAAGGAGTGTCATGCACATTTACTACGGTGCCACATCAGTAAATCTATACTTTTTGCATGAAATAGAGAGGAGAGAGAAAGAATACGTTTCATCCCCACGACACTGGCCGGGCCACGTTTCCCACGCGGTGAAACAACAACGAAACTCGCACCGAGAGCTTCGTGTTTCATCCAAAGGGGAAGGTGGGCTCGGGCGGGCGTCTCTGCCACCGCGCGCAGCCACTCCGTCGCGCTCCGCCGTGGGCCGCTCCGCCACGGGCGAGCGCCTCCGCCGCGCGGGCTGCCTGGCCGCGGGCGAGGCTGCTCCGCCGTGCGCGAGCGTGGCTCCGCCGCGCGAGGCCGCTCCGGCAGCACCGCTCGCCAGCATCCTCGCAGCCGTGGGCGCCCGCTCCGACGCCGCAGGCTCCGCGAGCCGTGGCGCGCGCTCCCCGCCGTGGGCGCGCGCTCCCCGCCGTGGGCGCTCGCTCCGCCGCCATGGCCTCCGCGAGCCGCGGGCGTGAGCTCCGTGTCGTTGGTGGCCACGAGCTCGGCCTCGCCACGGGCCGCGAGATCCGCCGTCGCGGGTCCGCTGCGAGGACGCTTAGGCAGTGGGGCGCAGAGGAAGCCGGTCGCAGCTGCTCCGTCATGAGCGAGGACGCCGAGGCCGCCAGGCGCAGGGAACTTCGGTCTCGGCTCCGTCGGGGCTGTCCTCATCCGCTTTGCTCGAGCACGTTGCCTTGCCTTTCCGTTCCCAATTTGGTGGTCCATGAGCACGTTGCCGTGGCGGACATCCGACGAGGCATCCAATTTGGTGGCCTCGATGACATTGGCGGGCGGCTCCACCTCGCGTGCGCGCTGCAAGAAGGAAGACGACGCTGACAACGACTTGTTTGCGGACGACACTTCCTCGGTCCACGGAAGAGATGGCCGCGGCGCTGCGGCTTGACGCGCGCCGCCGCTGTGACAGGGCCCGCCTCCACGAGCTGCTGCTATGTGACCTCGCGCTCAAGAGGCGTGCGCACACAAGTACGCCATCAGCACCTCCTCTGCCATCGAGCACAAGCAGGGCGCGGTGAGAGCCACAGCAATTGCGATGCTTTGCGAGCTCAGGAAAAAAAAAAAAAGGCGGGACCTATGAATTGCTAAAATATATCTATAAAATTGTGCAATAAAACTGTGCACTGAGAGATCTAGTTTCATCATGTTTCATGATAAGTTTTACGTGTTGAAAACTGGGAGGTGAAACCTTCCATTGAGACTAGCCTAATACAGTTACTGAGTAAAAATATTCATCCCCTTGCCATTATGTTCATGTAATAATAATTTATTTACAGGCAAAAACTTCCGTATTATTCTTGCCTACAATGCTGTTTTATTTTGTTCTTCAAAAACAGACACACATCGATTTCTGTATTGTCAAACAAAAAACATAATATTATGCCTTAGTGTTGTGCTGATAGCTCCAGGATCCATAACACTACAGCGCCCTTTTGTTATCAGGTAGTAAATCCCTATCCCATTCATCCAACAAAAACTATCAGTACATACATTGTTAACAGCCGTTACTTTTTACCATCAGGTTTTGCTTGAGGTGAAATAGAGGACATTACCGGCCTTTCTGGTTGACTATATATGCAAGTTTACTATTTTCCAACCATCGACAATTGTCCATTAATTGTTGCACAAATGCTTTTTACTTTTCTACTCAGAGTCTCCATGCACAAAGTAACCATTACTTGCAATCTGTTCTGTTTATACACGTACCTTTCATTTATATGTACCCTTACATAATTCGTATTAGTTCATTTTTTGATATTTTTCTATCAATTATTACTTAATTTATCACTTTGATGCAAGGCAAATAAATGTTTAATCATAATTGGTTGAGCAACTGCATGTAAATCTGTTGTTGTCAGCTTGCTGCCCGCGCTAGTTATTATTATATATACATCAGTGTTGAGCAAACCAGAAACAGATATAGTGTTGTGCAGGGGCTTCCTTCACAGTTTGCGACAAGGAAAACATTCAATCAACATGGGAAAGGGAAAACGAGTAATCCGTGTCCGTCTAAGCAAGAACGCAAAGGCATACGCAACGGCTTGGGGAAGAGGCGACGCAGGGTCCAAATTCAACAGAGACCTGGACATTCTCCACATCGTAGCGGATACGGCTCCACAAAGTCTTAGCTACTACAGTATCAGCCAGGATATATATCCTCTCCTGCGCCAGGAGCAAGCAAGCACAATATTGAAGAAGTGGACTTTTGGTGGGTATGCTGGTTGCACCAGACGAATTTAAATTTCTGCTAGACTAGAATTACTAGAATTGTGGCTGTTGAGCTCTTGATTGCCTTGTAGACGATGCGCGGGCGGCCTGAACCTCCTCATGTTGCTGTCTCCTGTCATCAACCAATGCAAGGTCGACATTACCAAGTTTTCAGAAATAGACATCTCTCCCGAATGAAATAAAATTAACCAGTTTGCTAAATATAGCACAACATGTACTAGCAGTCCGGGCTCTCTGCGTGCTATTGACCAAGTGCTACATATAGATGGCCATCACGATTGTGTGCACGATACTAATTAATTACTCCCTCCATTCTAAATTATAAGTCACTCTAAGAATCTTAAAGAGTCAAAATCTTTTAAAGTTTGACCAAAATTATAGAGAGAAACACAAAGATTTATGACATCAAATATGTACACTATAAAAATATAATTAGTGAAGAATCTAATGGGAATTAGTTGGTATCATAAATATTATTATCTTATTATATAAGTTTAGTCAAAGTTAAAAATCTTTGACCCTCTAAGTTTCTTAGAATGACTTATTTAGGACGGAGAAAGTAATTAATAAAAACGAGTCTATTAATGACATAGTATGTCAAGCCGTGCCATGCACGCCTGCACATCGTGGCGTTCCCTCAGCCTAGGCATGGCACGATAGTACTACTACTTTAGTCGTGCGGCATCCATCGCCTTGTGGAAAACAAGCAAGAAGTAGGGAAACCAAGAACAAGAAGTCTTGCCACGCCGAGCACCCCTGCGTCCTCCATGTAAAAGGGATGGATGGATGGATGGACTAGGAACCAGGAGCTGTGTATTCCATTGCGTGACCAATTCAATAGTCGATCGTACGCAGCTCGCCGGGAGATGGCAAACGACGACGGCTAGGCGGAATCCGGAGTCCTGGCTCAAGGAAATAATGAAGGATGCCCTGTTTGGTATTCCTGCATGTAGATTCAACAAAGTGATTTAAACATTTAAAATATAAATATAAACATTTAAAATATAAATATAAACAAAAAGATTCATCTAAATGTTCAGTTTCTTAGTGCTACAAGAAATCTTTATTTCCTAGATCTGAAGCAATGCTAAACAGAGGCTTAACAGTGACAACTTCATTTTGGACATAATAATATTAATATAGGTCCTATACTCCCCCCTCAGTGACTTAAAAGACGTGTGCTAATTTCTCAAAAGCCAGTCAATTGATTTTTTTATAAAAAAAAAAAGTCGTACAGTTAACAAATCCAGATACATATTGGCAAACAGATATTTATTATTCATCTCGATTTCAAAGATGAAGTGACGAACAGACAAATAAGAACACAAACTGGAGAATGATTCAAACCACGTTTGTGCAGCCTAGCACTAACCAAAGCAAAAGGTTGATATTCCAAAGGCGCCAAGGTTTCCGGACATTCAGTAAGAGCTAATTAAAGGAGAAAATAGTGACAGCTTATCAGTCTTCAAATACAACTTCAGACAAGTCACATATTGACAAATATCCAATGTGATCACAAAACAATTATGTCTTCCCTTCTACAGGATTTCGATGCAGAAGTTTCGCTGATCAGACGTAGACCACCATTTTGACAGACTTGCAAACTTCCAGCATGAAATGGTCAAAGCAAGAGGCTCATGCGTGTCGACCTGCCGATTCTGACGAGTTCAGTGTTGTTCTTCGTGACACATAAAGCATCTGGTGGCCAATCAGTTCTTGGGTCAAGTCTGAAGACTCCAAAACGCTGAGAGATGCATAAGGTTGCCAGTGGAAGCAGGAACTCAGAGCCAAACCACAATAACCAATAATGGCACCTCTGCTCCTGCTCCTCCTGCTACTGCCATCGCCATATGTGCAGGCTCAACAGAACATCAGCTTGGGCTCCTCCTTGACGCCCCAAGGGCCTAGCAGCTTTTGGCTCTCTCCATCCGGTGACTTCGCATTTGGCTTCCGGTCCATCGAGGGTAATGCCTCCTCCTACCTGCTTGCCGTCTGGTTCAGCAAGATCAGCGACAAGACGGTGGCTTGGTATGCCAAGACAAGTGGTGTAGAACAATCACCGATACAGGTTTCATCTGGTTCACGCCTCCAGCTCACCTCTGACGGGACTCTATCCCTCCTCGACCCCACAAACACTGAGGTATGGACACCCCAATTTGTTCATGCGGCAGCCTATGCCAGCATGCTCGATTCCGGAAATTTTGTACTAGCTGCTGCAGATGGCTCTATCCAGTGGGGAACCTTCAACGATCCAGCTGATACCATCCTGCCAACCCAAGTGCTCACCGCCCCAAAGAGGCTCCGCAGCCAGATCATTGCCACAGACTACTCAAATGGCCGGTTCCTCCTTGACCTGCAAGATACAGGTGTCGCACTTTATTCTGTTGCTGTGCCATCTGGAAACCAATATGACTCCTATTGGTCCATTGTTGGCAACACCAAAAGATGGTGTTTGATCCAATGGGCCGAGTATACCTTGCCTTGGATAACGGCACACAGATCAATATAACATCTGGGGCTGTTGGTTTCATGGCAGAAAGCTACCATCGCGCCACACTTGACCCAGATGGTGTATTCCGGCAATATGTGTACCCAAAGAAGGTCAGTGACCTGAGGAGTCAGTCATGGTCAATGGTGAGCATGCAGCCCCCAAATATTTGTAGTGCACTAGTGACAAATGTTGGCAGCGGTACATGTGGATTTAACAGCTACTGCATGTTTGGTGGCACAAACAACCAGACTACCTGCATGTGCCCGGAGCAGTACTCATTTTTTGATGAGGAAAGGAAGTATAAAGGCTGTAAACCAGACTTCCAGCCACAAAGCTGTGACTTGGATGAAGAAGCTTCCATGATGCAGTTCCAGCTGAAAACTATGTACCATGTGAACTGGCCTCTATCTGACTATGAGAAGTACACCCCCATAACTGAGGACCAGTGCCGGCAGCTCTGCCTGATAGATTGCTTCTGTGCAGTGGTTGTGTACTATGATCCAGACAATACATGTTATAAGAAGAAGCTTCCTCTATCAAATGGAAATATGGCAGGTGATGTGTATGCGACAGTCCTCATCAAAGTACCAAAAAATAATAATGCACAGGCGCACCTCAGTAAGCCCAGCGAGTGGAACAAAGACAAGAAATACTGGATCATTGGAAGTTCATTGCTTCTGGGAATCTCTATCTTGGTGATCCTTGTTCTGATCTCTGTTCTCCTTCTTGGCACAAACAATACAGTCACTAGAAAGGTGGCCCCATCTTTGCAGTCCTCAAGTAACATAGGGTTGTCCCTAAAAGCCTTCACTTATGCTGAGCTTGAGGAGGCAACCAGAGGATTCCAGGAGGTGCTTGGCACTGGTGCCTCTGGTATTGTGTACAACGGCCAGCTAGAAGACGAGCATGGGACCTGCATTGCTGTCAAGAAAATTGACAAGCTTGAGCAGGAATCAGAAAAGGAGTTCAGTATTGAATTGCAAGCTATTGGACAGACGCACCACAAGAACTTGGTCAAATTGCTAGGATTCTGCAGCGAAGGAAAAGAAAGACTTTTGGTGTATGAGTTCATGAGCAATGGATCACTAAATAGATTCTTATTTGGTGATGTCAATCTTCAGTGGGACCTTCGAGTTCAGCTTGCTCTTGGGGTGGCAAGGGGGCTGCTATACTTACATGAGGAATGCAGCACACAGATCATCCATTGTGACATCAAGCCCCAGAACATCCTCCTGGATGACAAATTCACAGCAAAGATCTCAGATTTCGGCTTAGCCAAACTGCTGAGAACCAACCAGACACAAACAAATACTGGTATACGGGGCACCCGAGGATATGTTGCGCCTGAGTGGTTCAAGAGCATCGGTATCACTGCCAAGGTCGATGTCTACAGCTATGGTGTCATCCTGTTGGAGCTCATTAGTCGTCGGCGAAATGTTGAGTTGGAGGCAACAGAGGATAAAAAAATACTGACTTACTGGGCAAGTGATTGTTATAGGTGTGGCAGAGTTGATCTTCTGGTGGAGGGTGATGCTGAAGCAATTTTCAATCTGAAGGTGGTGGAAAGGTTTGTGGCAGTGGCACTGTGGTGTCTCCAGGAAGACCCAACTATCAGACCTACAATGCTAAAAGTGACACAAATGCTTGATGGAGCAGCTGCAATCCCCACTCCTATTGATCCTTGTCCGCTCAGTTCGACAGCATCATTCCTGCATATTGTAGAACATAGTGGATTAGATATAGGAATCTACCGAAGGATAGCTACCTATGGAAGGAATAACTTATACTGCGTGGTAATGCTGGTACTGTTTGTCTTCCTTAATGTAATGTGAACAGCACCATCAGGGCTGTAGTTGGTGTCCCATAAAAATTGAAAAGAACAAAATATTAGGAAGGATTCCTCTTCCATAAACAGAATGTCTATTATTGGTTATTTGGATTATTACTTAAGTCTATGCATAACTATTACGGAAGTCCTATTGCGGCTTATTGCAGTAATTATCCACTAGTGTCAAAACTTCTCCATCACAGCTAGCAAAGAATCTGTGCAATGTGCCAACACAAAGATGAGGCCAAGCACCTTATCCTCCAAGTTACGCTGGGCGCTGCGGCCGACTAGCCGCGAGTAGGCGCTGGGCGAAGGCCCTCGACTCGCCTTGGGGGGGGTGGGTGGGGGGGGGGGCGGTAGTCGCTCGTCTCGGGCGCTGGGCAGAGCTAGGCGGCGAGGAATCGGCGCGGAAGTGCGCGAGGCGGCGCGTGGCGGCTCCTCCGTTACCCCGATACGTCACTGGGGCTGCGTATCGCGTGTCTGATACGTTTCAGATACGGATACGTATCCGATACGCCACCGATACGTATCCTCTGAGTATCCGAATTTTTCTTTTTTTCGTAAATTTCTGATACGTATCTGGCTTGCGGATACGCCCCGATGCCCAGCCTCACACTCCCGCACGCTCGTGCCTGCCTCGCACGGTTGCGCCGCATCCCAGCGCGATGACGGCGCATCTCGCCATCCCGCTAGTGAGTCGCCGGCCGCTGGCGACGAGCCTCCGCCTCCGCTTCGCCGGCGCCGAGCCTCCGCCTCCGCCCCTGCTGCGCATGGGAGCCCGGGCTCGTGGCAAGGCGTCGAGGCACGAGCGCTCCGCGGAGAAGATGAGGCGCGGGTGTGAGGGGGCGCGGGCGGTGAGCTAGCTTGCGGGCGCGCTGTGGGGAAGGCGGCGGAGAGATCCCACTCGGGCGACAGCCGGCGGCGAGCTCTGCTCGCGGCATGCCTGTTGTCGAGACTCGAGAGGACGGCGGCCGCGTATATGTTTCCTGTTTCCGTGTGTGTGCGGTGGAACCTGGGAAAGGGAAGAGATAAGGATGGCCTAGTGGGGCCCACATCTGGGAAAGGGAAGAGATAAGGATGGCCTAATGGGGCCCACGTGTATAGGTGACGGTGTTTCCTTTTTTTTTTTGAGAGAATGACGGTGTTTCCTCCATCCATCTTCAGTGCTAGTGCTAGCAAATATCACTGCTGACACGTAGTTAATTGCAATATTTTATTATTATCGCTTTTAAATTTTTAATATGCATTATTGTTATTATTTTATTTTATTTTTTAAATAGTAAACGTATCCACGTATCGGGTTTTTTAGAAAATTGCCGTATCCGCGTATCCGTATCCTTCAGATACCGATACGCATATCCGTATTTGTGCCGCTTAGGTAGGCGGGCCTTGCGCGCGGCCGCAGAAAATTTGACGGCCGCGGTCGAGCGCGCGTAGTTTTCCCGCGTGTTGGCGCGCCCAGGCGGCCGCGTGGCACGAATTGACGCGCGAAATCGCGTGGATAACGCCGAGAAGCCGCACCCGCGGCTGCCATTTGCTTCTCTTGTCCCCACAGGTCGAAGCTTCGCCGCCCGACGCCCTCCTCCCCCGCCGGACGCCCTCCTCCCCGCCCGGCCTGGAAGCTGCTCGTCCCCAAGGTAATACCCTTCCCTCCCCTCCTCCCCTGCTCCTCTCCCCTCCCCCTCCGGCTGCTCCCCTCCCCAGCTCCTCTCCCCTGCTCCACGGTCCCCTCTCCTGTTCCTGTCCCTTCTGTTCTTTTATGCCTGATTACTGAATGAGTGAATACATGGATGCATGGATGCCTGACTGAATGCTATGCCTGAATGCTATGCCTGGATGCATGGACTGAATATATGAATGCATGGATGCCTGAATTAGTGAATGTTATGCACTTATGTTTATGCACTTATTCCTCTGAATGCATGGATGCCTGCTTGATTAGTGAATGAATGAATGTTATGCACTTACGCCTCTGAATGCATGGATGCCTGAATGCTATGCACTATGCAGTATGAACTGTACCCTGAATTAGTGAATGACTGAATGTTATGCACTTGCTCTGATGACTGATTTGTTAACTGAATACTATGCCTGAATGCTATGCAGGATGTCACCAACAGAGGCTACACAAGTTGAGGGAGCAAACAATGAGGAGAATATGCTCAAAAGGAATTCGGATGATATTGGATGGGAGTATGGTGTTCTTGTTTATCCTGACAACAAGGACAAGGTGAGGTGCAAGTTCTGTAAGAAGAAGATGAGTGGAGGGATTCATAGGTTGAAGGAGCATGTGGGTCATGAGGGCAAGAATGTGAAGAAATGCATGGTTAGAACACCGGAGGCTCTGGAGGCTAAAGAGAAGTGCAAGAAAGCACTAGATGAGGCAAAAAGGAAGAGGAAGGAGAAAACTATTCGTGAGTTAGAACTTAGACAGGAAGTTGATGTATCTAGAGTTGGAGGGTCAGAGGAAGTCACTTGTGTTGGGAGTTCTGGTTCAGAGCCTCACAAGTTAGGTCCCCTTGACAAATGGACTCGGGCTATTGATCCTAAAGCTACCAAGGCTGAATCTTTGAAGCAACAGCAGCTGAACAAGGAACTCTGGAAACAAAGAACAAATGAGGTGCATAAGTATATTGCAAGATGGGCCTATACACATGGTAAACTGCTAGTATACTATTCTATTTTTGCATTTTAAAAATCAGTAGATGCTGTTATCCTGTACAGAACACTAATTAGGCTTTATTTCTTAACATTGACAGGCATTTCTTTCAATGCATGTGACAATGATGAGTTCAAGCAAATGTGTGAAGCAATTGGGCAGTTTGGTCCAGGACTTGTACCTCCAAGTCATGATTTACTGAGAGACAGATTGTTGGAAGAAAAATATGAAAGAATGAAGAGTTTGCTACAGGAGCGTGAAGCCGAGATGATGAAAAATGGGTGCTCCATTATGACCAATGCTTGATCAGATAGGAAGAGAAGAAGCATTATGAATGTGTGCACTAACTGTGCTGATGGAACCACCTTCCTCAGCTCAAATGAGATGTCAGGTGTGTCACACACAAGTGAAGTAATCTTTGAACTAGTGGACAAAGCAATTGAAGACATTGGTCTAGAAAATGTGGTGCAAGTGGTGACTACAATGCCTCTAACAACATGGGAGCAAAGAAGCTATTGGAAGAGAAGAGACGACATATTTTTTGGACCTCTTGTGCAGCTCACACAATCAACTTGATGCTGCAAGGAATTGGCAACATGGCTCGGTTCAGGAAAGTGATTGACCAAGCAAAGTCATTTACCATATTTGTCTATGGCCACACAAGAACATTGGAGTGCCTGAGACACTTCATAGAGGGGAAAGAGGTAGTAAGGCCTGGAGTAACAAGGTTTGCTTCATACTTTCTCACTTTGTCCAGTTTACAAGAAAAGAAGGACCAGTTAAGAAAGATGGTGGTGCACAGTAGGTGGGACTCATTGAAGGATGTCAAATCAAAGAAAGGAAAAGAGGCAATAGCAACCATATTGAGTCCAACCTTTTGGAAGTATGTGAAGTTCACATTGGCTATTTTTGAGCCATTGGTCAAAGTGCTCCGTTTGGGTGATGAGGATGTGAAGCCATCCATGGGTTTTGTTTATGGCTCACTACTAAAGGCAAAGAGAGAGATCAAAGAAGCCTTTGGCAATGTTGAGTCTCGATACAAGGAAGTCATAGCTGTTATTGAAAAGAAGATGGACGGAAGACTTGATTCCCTATTGCATTTGACAGCTTATTTGTTGAATCCACACTACAGCTACAGTAACCCAACAATCTTTGATGAGCCCAAAATAACAGAAGGATTTATAGCTGCTGTTGAGAAATTTTATTATCATGATAAGGACAAGCAACATTAGGCTACCAACATTGAACTGAAAATGTTTTAGAATAGAGAAGGACCATTTAATAAGAAGCTTGCAAGGACTTTTGAGAGTTTTGACTACAACCCAGGTAGAGGTATACATGATTGTTTCCTGTTCTATCCTAACATGGCTGTTTTCTGTAAAACTAATAGTTCTGTACTTCTGTTTATGTTTTTTCTTTTTCTTTTAGCGTCATGGTGGCGGCTGTATGGAACAGAGGTTCCTGCTTTACAGAAGATGGCTACAAGGATCCTGTCTTTGACATCAAGTTCTTCTGGCTGTGAAAAAAATTAGAGTGCATTTGAAGGGGTTAGTTCCTATCTATTATGAGCATTTCAGCAACATTATTATTAAATTGCAGATCTAAAAATTCTGTTGTTTTTGATTCATAGATGCACACTAAGAAAAGAAATAGGCTTACTACAACACGCCTAAACAAATTGGTCTATATTCAATTCAATTCCAAATTGCTTAGTAGGAGAGAAAGGATCAAGTCAAAGAAATTCCCTGATGTTCTCTTGTCCAGTGAAACTACTGAAGCTCAAGGTTTTCTCCAAGAGGGTGGAGATGATTGTGCATTAGTTGTCTTTAGAGATGAGGAAGATGAGGAAGAGATGGAAGGTACAGGAATACCTTGGTCTATCATTGGAGAGGTAGTAGGAGCAGAAGAACAGCTAGAGAGGCGTAGAAGTGCAAGAGTGAGGGAGCTCTATGAAGGAGAAGAGTTTGAGTGAGGATGACTATGCTGAACCCTACCGAACTGCATTTGGGTGACTGTCTGTGAAGAAGTCTTCGAGGAAGATGAGGATGAACTATTACACGGGATTAAACTGAACCCTACTACTGAACTGCATTTGGGTGACTGTCTGTGAGTGACTGTGTGTTCTTTTCTGACTTTTGCTTGTGAGAACTGCAGCTATGTGCTTGTATGTGGGGCTGTGGGCAGCTATGTGCTTGTGTTGTCCTTTAATTTGCTTGTGAGAACTAAGAACTGCATCTATGTGCTTGTGTGTGGGGCTGTGGGCAGCTATGTGATTGTGCTGTCCTTTATTAATGAATTTCAAATGTGCTAGTGCTTTGTGCAAATGTGCCTATGCTTGTGCTTTCAATTTGTAATAGCTGTTGATATGGTGTGCTCATGGATGGGAGGTTGCTTAAATCCCAAGATAAGTGAACAACTTGCTCTATTTTTCTTTTTATGAACACCATGCTGTCTATTCACTATTTAGTACTTACTAGCTCTCCAAATGTGTTGCAGGAGCTGGGAACATGTAAGAATTACCTACCAAGGGATCAGGTATGACTACTGACCCTCTTTTCGTATTGATTGTCACCTATATATTATATTGCCAAAACGCCTAGGAACGCCTAGGCGCGATTAATCCCGCCTAGGCGCTAGGCAAGAGGTCACCGCCTAAATTCCGCCCAGCGCCTAGCATAACTTGGATCAACATCCATGGTCTATGTAATTTCTCTGTAGAGTACCTATAATATCAAGGTCACAAAAAAAAAGACTGTTAGCTTAACAACTGGTGCACTGTAGTTCTGTATACCAACAAAGAACTATGGAGCGCTGCCATGCCGATCGGATGGACACGTCGGGGGAAGTTCACTGTAGGACTGTTCGTTGAAGGCACTGTTCTTAAGGTGGCTGAGAATCCTCTTGCACTTTTTAGCCAACTGAGGAACAGGAGTTGGCACCAGACCAGCTTTTGCACTATAAATTCCCCATGAAGCAATTAACCTTCTTGTGTTGGCTAATATCCCTAACAGTAAAAACTTAAATATTATTATTTCAAAAGCTCGTGTACACAACACAATTTTTATAGTTCCTTTCCTGCCTAAATTTAGATGAGACCATGTATCAATGTCACAGGGTCACTTGCATACAACACTAACAGTAAAAACTTAAATATTATTATTTCAAAAGCTCGTGTAGACAACACAATTTTTATAGTTCCTTTCCTGCCTAAATTTAGATGAGAATCAATGTCACAGGATCACTTGCATACAACACTTTAAAATTCAAAGTTCTAAGCCGTAGTTTTAATTAGCATATTGCAGTAGATACCTGTAAATTGGAATGGTTGGAGCACCTGCTGACTATCAAAACAAAGGATAATTAGAATAGCAGATGAATGCAAGAACATAAATTTTGAACAGTTTCATTCAGGTGTACAAAAGAAAACAGAGCAAGTATTACACAGATCAAACTGCTGCACTTTAGAGTATATGTAGAAAGATCTGTGTACTATGCAGCTGACAATGTAAAAAGGTTCAGTAGACACTACAACTGACTCCAATCCATTTCCAACTCTTTTGCGGGCCAGATATTGGCGGGAAGCCCAATCTTCTTGAGAGCTTGCTTCTTTACTTGCTAGAGGCTCTGTTGACCACGGCCTTGCTGGGTTGAAGTGAAAAAAAGAATGACAAAAAATGCAAGTGAGTTCCAAGCTGAGGTTGCTATCTGTAGTGAAATCAATGACAAGGAATTCACCATATTTCCTGAAAATCAGTGACTCTGGCTCAAGCGTTTCTAGATAGTTGTGCCATCCTATCTAGAAATTGGCAACCATGTCTGATCATCACCCTTGGAAATATATGCCTCAGCGTCAGGAGTTATTATGTAGATAAGCACTTATATTTCACATGTGAAAGCATAGCAGTACAGTTTGATGGTGCTGTACATAATGACAAAACTAACAAAATGTAACTCCCATCTTTTGCAGAACGCTTCCTCTTGGCACCTATAGCCTTTCGCTCTCGAATCTCACAAGTACAGACATAGCTATAGTATGGGGAGATATCCATCGTAGCACCTTGAATTTCCCATGAGGCTTAATGCTTCTGTACAGGACATCTTGGGACTTTTATATCCGGAACCTCCTCTTGTGAAGAACGCTAATATTGTTGAAAAATCATGAAATCTTCAGAAGGTGTGGCCATTCTTCCAAACTGCACAGGTCTGTTTTGGTCCAGAAATTCTAATGGATGCGCGCCGAATTTGGAGACATGCTTCTGGATGAACCCTCTCCAGAAGCTCAGAAACTTGCACCAAAAGTGGATGTCAAAATTGTTTCTCAACAAATAAGAGGTGATGTATGCACTAATGAATGAACATTTCTGCGTTCTGGCTATCTCCATGGCCAGTTGTGCATGTCTTGGGTGTGTCTTAGGATCCATGCCTCCAAATGTAAGTGTCTTGAAGAAATACCAGTATGCTTCATGAGACAGATGCTGTAGAGTTAGAGCCTGTGCAGTTCCAAATTTTACAATCTTGTCTGAACGGCTTGTGACAATGATTTTGCTCCTGCTACAAAAGCTTTGTTTGGAAGCAAGATGCAACCTATTCCAAGCATCTTCATTGAGATTTCTTGATAGTTTTATAACAACTAGCACCCTCTTGCCTTTGTTCGAGTTTGACACGTGATTTTGATGTTTCATTGCATATCTTTGTCTGAAAGCTAGCTCATCATCTGTAAAATCATGGTCTGCTGCCATAGGATTTCTAAGAAATAATCTTGGACTCCTTCGTCCTTGCAAACATGAGCAACTAGGGTACTCTTGCCGACTCTGCGTGGACTGACAATTGGCAGGACCTCCAATTCTTGAGAACTATGAGGTTGTGTGTGCAACAAGAATTTAATGACATGTTCTACTTCCAACTGATGACCAAACATGCAGTTACCCAGTAGGATATGCATGTTGTAAGGCTGGCAAAACAAACGAGAGTAGCTTGCCAAAAACAATCACCAACTTATTCAGATAAAAAATCATGGAACTCAATCTGTCTAGTGCCTGCCTCTTCTAGTTGTTTTTGAAACTCTGCAGTTCGACTCAAGAAATAGGGATCCTTTGTAGAGCGTACCTTGGATATTGATGTATAGCGCCTAACAGCTGGATGATTGTCATCCTCTCCATAGTTAGGCTGGTACCTGAACACATCATGTGCATAATAGCCATGGTGCATGGCGTCTCTCAGGATGCCCAGCTGCTGGATCATGGCTTGATTTGTGATATGCCGTCCCATTGCTTCCTTGTCGATGACCTGGGCTCGGAGAAGAGCCCTTTGTAGGCTTTCCTCCATGTTCAGTGTCAGTGGCTTTGACCACTTGTTGATGATGAAATTTGTGGATCGAGATATCAGCTCACCCAGGACTGCAGGAAGGTAACTTTCCATTTGGGAGTTCTCTCTTGCTCCTTGGGAAGACAGCGCTACAGGAAGGGGAAGAATTAAGAAAACACAAGATGAGTATTGAACTCTGTAGTCTGTATTCTATACTTCATGTCAAAAGTCCAAGGAGATCAAGGGCACATAAGAAGAATTGTGCTCAAGAAGCAAAACATATGAAAACAACTAAATTGAGAGAGTCAATAGTCCATTCACATGTATGACCTTTGGGACAGTTTTCTCCCTTACCTTAAAATTCTTATCGATTTTTTATATTTCTTTGCTTATACTTCTACTAATTGGCTGCTTTCATAGGTACAGCTCTTGATTGTTGAATTCCGAGCCTTTGCTAACTGTACCAATGAGCCATCACTATCTACCATGTAATTTCTCTGTAGAGAACCTATGATACGAAGGTCACAAAAATTCAGATTGTTAGATTAGCAACTGATGTATGCTCTGTATAACCGCTAATAACTATATTACCCGGAGTCATCTGTTGGACATTTTGGCTAACTGACAGAATACGAGTTGTTTAGGCCAGAGTTTGCACTACGAATTCCTAATTGGCTATTTTTTTAGTAAAAAGTAAATGTTACTCCCTCCATTCAAAATCATAAGATGTTTTAATTTTTATAAATACATTGATTTTGCTATATATCTTGATACTAGTCAAAGCAATGTTTATAGAAAAGCCAAAAACATCTTATAATTTGGAGCGGAGGGAGTATTTCAGAAGGATAGCACTCTGCAAACATTACCTGAGCAATAGAATAGCACGTACCTGACAATATTTTGATTAAATCTGAAAAATATATATCTTGAGTCCTTCACAATCATGAAACGGCTGCTAAAGAGTATGTACTGATTAACTGTTCAGATGTGCAATGTTACCGTCTGATCATTGACCACATCCAGTCACCCTTTCAACGATTCCATGTTTTTTTTTTCCTGTTTTCCTAGCTAGGAATTTTTAAGGATTTCTGTATTAACTGAAGTACTGAAATCATCCATGCAGAGCTCATACCCTTCATATAAGGCCTGGACGTTTTTTATGACTGGTGCTTACCAAAATTTAATTGAAAGCTTCAGAGCTTTGAACACCTCCTAATTATTGAAAATGGCACAATATGGATGTCAGGAATTATTTCCTTTCTTAGATATGGAATCATAATTAAGTAAAAGTTACACAGCATATACGAAAGTGCAGAACATTTTCAAATGCTTGTTTTCTTGAGCATACATATGTACACAAAAAGGAAATCACATTCATTCTACGATTTCATCGCAAGCTACAATTCAGGAGAACACACAGAGTTACCAGTTTACACACAAGGCAGTGATCAAACTAACAAATTTACAAGATAGAATCCTTTAGAAAGAAACAAAGAGCCCTTGCCTTAAAACCAAGAACCCACCGAGAAGCGATTAAGATTCCCCCTGACTGAGAAACCTGCACATAAGCACCTTAAGCACGGACGAGGCTCGCTGGGTCGGCAGGGGGGAAGCGGAGGTCTTTATTGTATACATTTTGACTGCAATGTAACTTATAGCATCAGACCCAAAATAGCGAATAAAATAAGTTCCTGAATATATGCATAATATGACAATATTAACAAAATGTGACTCCATGTTACTTAGAACGCTTCCTCTTGGCACCTGTAGTTCTTGCCTCTCGAATCTCACAAGTACAGATGTAGTTATAGTACGGGGGTATCTGAGATCTCCATGCTAGGACCTCAAATTTTCCATGTCTCTTAATGCTTCCATACATGACATCTAGAGTACTTATCTCTGGAATCACCTCTTGGGAAGAGAGGTGATAGTGATGACAAATCATCCAATCTACATAAGGTGCAGCCATTCTTCCAAACTGTACAGGTCTGTTTTGGTTCAGAAGATCAAAGTAATTCTTTCCAAATTTGGTGACATTCTTTTGGATCAACCCTCTCCAAAAGCTCAGAACCTTGCATCAAAAGTGGATGTCAAAATTGTTAATCAACATATAAGAGGTGGTGTACGCACCAATGAATGAATATTTTTGTATTCTAGCTATCTCCATGGCCAGTTGTGCAAGTCTTGGGTGTGCCTCAGGATCCGTGCTTCCAAATGTAAGTGTCCTGAAGAAATACTAGTATGCTTCATGAGATAGATGCTTTAGAGTTGGAGCCAGTGTTGTTCCAAATTTTATAACTCTGTCTGAATGGCTTGTGACTATGATTTTACTCTTGCAACAAAAGCTCTGTTTGGAAGCAAGATAGAACCTATTCCAAGCATCTTCATCGAGATTTCCAGATAGTTCTATAACAACTAGCAATGTCTTGCCTTTGTTCGAGTTTGACACTTTATTTTGGTGCTTCACTGCATATCCTTGTATGAAAGCTAGCTCATCATTTATAAAATCAAGGTCATTCAGCCACAAGATTTCTGAGAAATAATCACTTACTCTTTCGTTCTTGCAAACATGAGCGACTAGCGTACTCTTGCCGACTCTGGGTGGACCGACAATTGGCAGTACCTCCAATTCTTCAGAAGTATGAGGCCGTGTGTGCAACAAAAAATTAATGACAAGTTCTGTCTCAACCTGGCGACCAAACATGCAGTTACCCAATATGATATGCATGTTGTAAGGCTAGCGATATAGACGAGGGTAGCTTGCCAAGAACATCACCAACTCATTCATATCAACAATCATGGAGCTCAATCTGTCAAGTTCCTCTTGTAGTTGCTTCAAGAATTTTGTAGTTTGGCTAGAGAAACAAGGATCCTTTGTGAAGGGTACCTTGGATAGGGACATGAATTGACTCACAGCTTGATCACTGCCATCCTCTCCATAGCGAGGCCGGTACCTGAAGGCATCGAGTGCATAATAGCCTCGATAAATGGCATCTCTCAGCATTCCCAGCTGTTGGATCATGGCATGATTTGTGATGTGACGTCCCATGGCCTCCTCATCGATGACCTGTGCTTGGAGAAGAGCCCTTTGTAGTTTGTAGGCTTTCCTCCATGCCCAGTGCTGGCGGTGGCTTTGAGCTCTTGGTGATGATAAAATTTATGGATCGAGATATCAGCTCACACAGGACTGCAGAAAGGAAACTTTCCATTTGGAGCTCTCTCTCTCCCCCTCTCTCTCACTCCTCACGAAGAGAATGCTGCAGGATGGTAAGAAAGCACAGTATGAGTTTTGATGTTGCTGAAACTGTGTACTCTATGCTTCTCACCAAACTCCAAGGAGAGCAAGGGAATTTAAGAACAACTGGGGTCAAGAAGCTAAGATATATAAAAACAACTATAAACCGATAAAAGTCAAGAGTCTACGCACATGTATGACCTTTGAACAGCTTTCGCTGTCACCTGATTTTTCTGGTTTAACCTTTTCTGTACTACCAGTTGGTTAGTTGGCTTACGGCACTTGACCGTTGTTGCATTGCATCCCAGCCTTTCACTAAGTGAACCACTGAGCCATGACCATCCATGACCTATGCAGTTTCTCTGTAGAGCACCCATGACATGAAGGTCAAAAAAAATCAAGCCATCACCAACCATGACCTATGCAATTTCTTTGTAGAGCACCTATGGTATGAAGAAGGCCTCAAAAATGAGAACAAAACACTGCCTGGCATTTGGACTGAAGCTGGGTTATTTGGCACTTCTTGTAGCCCAAAAGCTTTCGGATCATTGAGACAGAATGGAATCAAGAATCGAGGTAGAATACCTTTGTGGCAGTGATATCACCTTCATTTCCCGCGTGCACAAATCGCACTCCTTCACTGTTGCTCCCGCCTGCAAGTGCAAAAGCAGGGCGCGCTCCACGTCCACGGTGGTTGTCCGAGAAGTTGGTGGGCACGACCCGGGCCGTCGTTGGCGAGGAAACCCAGCATCGGGGGCGGGCGACACCCCGCGGTGGAGGCCGCGGTAGCGGCGGCGAGAACCCCGGCCCTGTCACGAGGCGGCGCCAGCACTTGCAGACGAGCGGGTTGGCTGGAAGGGAAGCGCAGCAGGGCCTCCTCCATCAGCATCAGCGCGCTCGCCGGCGGCGGATCTGTTTCCCTGGTGGTTGGCCGGCGGTGCAGCAAGTGAGGAAAGGATCCTCTGCTCCGTCCTCTGCTTTCTGCCAGGCCGCTAAGCTTTCAGGCTTCCAGGTGGGGCCATGGGACCAGAGAGAGATCCTCTCTAACATGGTCTTAGGGACGATCACTGACCATACAAATGGAAACCAACGGTCCAGATGGCCTACGTGCGCCTGCTGTGCTGTCAAAATTTCCAAATGGGAGCGTTGGCTGAGACAGAAAAATGACAGACAGCTACAGCTAATTTCGCTGAAATCTGAGTCTTCGCTCCTTTCCCCTGCTACAGTTGCCCAGGGTGAAAGCGAGGCGATTCGCGTTTCCGGCGTCGATTCCGCCGGCGTTCTTCTTCTCAGGTGGCCGGCGAGCCACCGGAGGAGGAGATGCGCCGGGGAATCGACGTGCGGCTGTAGATTGACTAGGTAGAAGTTGTCCTAGGTCTAGGGTTTGCTCGTCATCGCTCGACGGTGGAGCTAGGGTTGGCCGGGAGGGTGCTCCTCTGCGGCGTGCTTGTCCGGGTGATGGTGATGAGGCGGAGGCGTCACCATTGCTGGGGAATAAATTCTCTCGGCCTCTCCTTCGTCCCGGCGGCGTCTTTCTCCAGCGTCACCTGCGAGGTCGGAGAGCTCATCGTTGGAGTCCGAGGCTGCTGCTTCTTCATCTTCTCTAGGTGATGGTGTTGTGGCCTTTCTTTTGTTCCAAGGACGTGGGTTTGGTTGTGGGTGATACGGTTGGAGGCCGGCTGGATCTGGCTCGGTTCACCCTTGGCGGCGGTGGTCGTCGACGGCGAGCCCAGATCCGGGAGCTGGAGGAGCTGGGGCGCGGCCCCGGTCGATGGACGACCGCCGACGGCTTTACCTACTTCGACTCCTACAAAAGCCATTGTGCGATGGAGCTTCTTCTGCTCAAGGTGATGCCCGATGTCTTCGACTGCGGTGGTGGCCGGCGACGAGGATTGCGGGAGCTCTGGATTCATGGAGGGCTCAGGGACTTCGTTGTAGTTTTCTTTTATCCGTATCCTTACACGTATCTATATTTGTACGTCGTCCGGTACGTTTTCCTTATCTGAAATACAGATATGTTTTATCAAAAAAAAATTCGCTGAAATCTTTCAGATCCCTGCACTGAAATCTCGCAGCCCTATATCACTGTCTGCATGCTGTTACACGTTCGTCTCTTCTTGTTCAAGGCTAATGTTCATCCTGAGCTAAACTACCTGATTTTACTAATTCATGTGCTATTTTATTACACCCACCGTGGGGGCATACAACAGGGGGTTCACATATAACTGAGTAGCAGCATTTATATCACATGGCCATAGATAACATTCAGGGAACTGGTTACCTAAAAGTAACTAATGAGTTACTAGTTCAGAAATATATGGTCACCAAATAAGCATCGGTGTCATGAGTCATTCTATGCAAGAACCAAAGCAAGAAAACAAAACTCCACGCAACTGTCAGAAATAAAATGCATGCAAGCAACAAACCTCAGTGCTCAGCTTCATGTGGTGCGATCACAGTATACACGCATATCGGTTCCTGGTTGAAGTTTCTTATCACCAATTAAACCGATATGAACTTGCTCACATAGAGATCTCACTCAATTCCATATAGGCAAAAGCATTAGAGCACTAATTTCGCCACATATGAATTTTGAAGCATTATAAAGAGAAAGCAGGGTGTAACTAATGAGTTACTAGTTCAGAAATATATGGTCACCAAATAAGCATCGGTGTCATGAGTCATCCTATGCAAGAACCAAAGCAAGAAAACAAAACTCCACGCAACTGTCAGAAATAAAATGCATGCAAGCAACAAACCTCAGTGCTCAGCTTCATGTGGTGAGATCACAACTACACGCATATCGGTTCCTGGTTGAAGTTTCTTATCACCCATTAAACCGATATGAACTTGCTCACATAGAGATCTCACTCAATTCCATATAGGCAAAAGCATTAGAGCACTAATTTCGCCACATATGAATTTTGAAGCATTATAAAGAGAAAGCAGGGTGGGTTTCACCAACTAGTGACAGAATACTTCACTCTTCTGGATGCTTTAAACTGAAACAGAGTTTGGTATGCTTTAACCTGTGTCATTTTATTTATTGTATACATTTTGACTGTAACGTAACTTATGGCATCAGACCCAAAATAGCAAATAAAAATAAGTTCCTGAATATATGCATAATATGACAATATTAACAAAATGTGACTCCATGTTACATAGAACGCTTCCTCTTGGCACCTGTACTTCTTGCCTCTCGAATCTCACAAGTAAAGACATAGCTATAGTATGGGGGTATGTGAGATCTCCATGCGAGGACCTCAAATTTTCCATGTCTCTTAATGCTTCCATAAATGACATCTTGGAGTCGTATCTCCGGAATCACCTCTTGGGAAGAGAGGTGATATTCATGACAAAGCATCAAATCTTCATTAGGTGCAGCCATTCTTCCGAGCAGTGTAGGTCTGTTTTGGCTCAGAACTTCAAATGGATGCTCACCAAATTTGGTGACATTCTTTCGGATCAACCCTCTCCAAAAGCTCAGATACTTCCACTAAAAGCCGATGTCAAAATTGTCCCTCAACAAATAAGAGGTGATGTTTGCACCAATGATTGAATGTTTTTGTGTTCTGGCTGTCTCCATGCACAGTTGTGCAAGTCTTGGGTGTGTCTCAGGATCTGTGCTTCCAAATGTAAGTGCCTTGAAGAAATACCAGTAAGCTTCTTGAGATAGATGCTTTAGAGTTAGAGTTGGTGCTGTTCCAAATTTTACAACTATGTCAGAACGGCTTGTGACTATGATTTTACTCCTGTGACAAAAGCTCTGTTTGGAAGCAAGATAGAACCTATTCCAAGCATCTTCATCAAGATTCTCAGATAGTTCTATAACAACTAGCAATTTATTGCCTTTGTTCGAGTTTGACACTTGATTTTCGTGCTTCACTGCATATCCTTGTTTGAAAGCTAGCTCATCATCTGTAAAATCAAGGTCATTTAGCCACAAGATTTCTGAGAAATAATCGCAGACTCTTTCGTTCTTGCAAACATGAGCGACTAGTGTACTCTTGCCGACTCTGGGTGGACCAACAACTGGCAGGACCTCCAATTCTTCAGAAGTATGAGGCTCTGTGTGCAACAAAAAATTAATGACAAGTTCTGTCTCAACCTGGCGACCAAACATGCAGTTACCCAATATGATATGCATGTTGTAAGGTTGGCGATACAGACGAGGGTAGCTTGCCAAGAACAGCACCAACTCATTCAGATCAACAATCATGGAGTTCAATCCATCAACTGCCTCTCTTAGTTGTTCAAAGAATTTTGCAGTTTGGCTAGAGAAACATGGATCCTTTGCAAAGGGCACCTTGGATAGGGACATGAATCGACTCACAGCTTGATCACTGCCATCCTCTCCATAGCGAGGCTGGTACCTGAAGGCATCGAGTGTATAATAGCCTCGATGTATGGCATCTCTCAGCATACCCAGCTGTTGGATCATGGCTTGATTTGTAATGTGATATCCCATGGCCTCCTCATCGATGCCTTGTGCTTGTTGAAGAGCCTTTTGTAGGCTTTCCTCCATGGCCAGTGCCGGCGGCTTTGAGCACTTGTTGATGATAAAATTTATGGATCGGGATATCAGCTCACCCAGGACTGCAGAAAGCAAACTTTCCATTTGGGAGCTCTCTCTCACTCCTCAGCAAGAGAACGCTGCAGGATGGGTAAGAAAGCACACTATGAGTTTTGATGTGGCTGAACTGTGTAGTCTATGTTTCTCATAAAAAAACCAAGGAGAGCAAGGGATTTTAATAACAATTGGGGTAAGAAGCTAAGACATATAAGAACAACTATAAATTGATAAGAGTCAATAGTCTATGCACATGTATGACCTCTGAACAGCTTTCGCTTTCACCTGATTATTTTGACACAACCTTTTCTGCATTACCAGTTGGCTAGTTGGCTTACAGCCCTTGACCGTTGCATCCCAACCCTTGGCTAAGTAAACCACTGAGCCATCACCATCCATGACCTATGCAATTTCTCTGCAGAGCACCTATGATATGAAGGTCACAAAAATCAAGCCATCACCATCCATGACCTATGTAATTTCTCTGTAGAGAACCTATGGTGTGAACTGTGAAGGTCAAAAAAATCAAGCCGTCACCATCCATGACCTATGTAATTTCTTTGTAGAGCACCTATGGCATGAAGGCCACAAAAATCAGATTGTCAGATTAGCAACTGATGTATGTTCTGTGTACCAGCATCTCCAAAGAAAGTACCAGGTATATCAACCACTGCCTAGCTTTTGAATTCTGAGAAAATAGGGTAGGTTCACCAGTGACAGATTACTTCATTGTCTGGATGCTTTAAACTGAAAGAGTTCGATATGCAGCAACATGCAAGGATGGCAGTAAGAGTTTGCCGCCCTTGCTGTCAAAATCCAGTTAGGAATTATTCAAAAAGAATTCCAATTCGGAATAGTGGCTAGGACAGAAACCAAGCAGGCACTTGATGTTCAGAAAAATGGCATTCAGCTAATTCGCACAACCATCTGATGAGCAGATCATCTTTAATTCGTTATTGCTCTCGCCTGAATATAATGCATTCAGATACCAACACCTGGCCCGAGCATGCAGTCCTGTACATATGTTCCTTAAACTTTCATCTCTCAGCAGTCTTGCTGATATATCAGTGTCTGCATATTTACACATTATTCTCTTGCTGTCCAATCCTAATGTTCAGGAACTAGTACAGATTAACACATCAAAACCCCTTTCAAAAACATACACTAGCTAATCCATCCATTATTGATTGCTCTCTATTTTCTCCATGTTTTGAAACCTTTATTAGAAAAAATGACTGAGCAGCAGTAAAACAAGTAAAGCATAGCCACAGAAAACATTCAGGAGTGGTAACCAAAAGCATACCGATCAAATGAATGAATGGTGTGTTTGGTTTGTTCAAAGCTTTATTGGCTTGTTTTTGTTCAGAAGCTCAAATGGATTCTCACCGAATTGTACAGTTTCGGGAACAACTACAAGAGGCACAGTTCGCCTCCCTCATTACTTTATTAATAAAAAAAGATTATATTTAGATGAGTTTCAAGATTCTATCGTCTGTCAATGTTACATGCAAAAATCCAGACATATAAAAAGCCATAGTTTTCTTGCAGTAGACGCCTTTAAAAATTGGTGTAATCAAAGCACATGCTGATCATGAAAACAAAAAGATGATGAAATCAGAATCTCTGATGAAGCAAGTACATAAATTCCCTTTCATTTGAGTGTACACTCAAGATGGCAACGGGCACAAAAAACCCGCGTACCCGCGGGCACCCGACGCAGGTGCGGATACGGGCGCGAACCTGTGCCCGCGGGCACGGGCGCGGGCACAGATCTGTGCCCAACGGGCAAAAGCAGACGGGCAAGAAAATAGCTTGCCCGCACCCACAAACCCGCCAAACCCGCCTGACATGTGGGGCCACTGCATCAGAGATATATAAGTTCAGATTCTAGGGTTCCATCCCAAATTCCCCAATCCCACACCAGAGCCGCCCATCTTGTCCAAGGCGCGAGTCGCGACCCGACTTCGGCGCCTCCCCCCCACTCGCTGAGTCGCGATCGCGAGAGCCGTGGCGTCGCCGTCGCGCCTCGCCCTCCGGCCTCCCCACTCGCGTGGTCACTGCCGGCGCTCGGCTCCTGCTCCTCCCTCCCCGACGCCTCCACTCCACGTCCCGCTGCCCCGCTCCGAGGTCGAGTCTCCGACGATCGCGCGGTCGCGGGAGCAGCGGCGTCGCCGTCGCGCCTCACCTCCGGCCTCCCCCACTCGCGTGGTCGGCCGCATGGCGCTTCGGCTCCTTGCTCCTCCACTCCCGGCGCCTCCTGCTCCTCCACTTCCTGCCCCGCTCCAAGCCTCCGGCGCCTCCTGTTGCTCCACTCCCCCGGCGGCGGCGGCCGACTTCCCTTGCTCCTGCTCCGACTCCGCCCGCGCAGGCGCATCTCCGCACTGCCCCTTGGCCGCCCGTGTCCGCCCCTCAGGCCGCCGTTGTCTTCCCCGTGCATGTTCTCGCGGGTACGCGGGCATGCCCGCGGGCAAAATATGCCCGCGGATAGCGTGTGCGGGTGTAGAGTGCTGCCCGTGGCGGGTGGCGGGCGCGGGCGCGGGCGCGAGATTTTGCTCGTGGGCGCAGGCGTGAGACGGCACTATCCGCGCGGATTTTGCCCGTTGCCATTTTGAGTGTACACAGAAAACACCATTGTGCTAGATCAAATGCAACAGTTTCAGTTTACTTACTGGCACTTGAAAGATTTGCTAATTTACGAGAATTATAGTAACTCAATTACTATAATCGTTACGATAATTGAGTTACTATAACACATGTGACTATTTACCATAACAATTATAGTAAACCACTTAGTAAGGAGTTACTATAACATATAAGACTATTTACCATAATGATTATAGTAAACCACTTAGTAAGGAGTTACTATAATTCTCGTAAATTAGCATTGTAATTATCATAATTTGAAGTGGCTACAGTATAAGTTATTCTGTAGCCAGCTATAGAGTAATAGTTCTAGGCACCAGCAGGCCGAGGGCATTCCGTCCGTGGTTGGCTGAGCTGGCGGATGGTGTTGCATGTGAGCATGCAAATTAATATTGCTAATTACTGTAATTACTATCCGGCCGGCGGACATGCAATTCTCACGTTCCGTGATTACTGAGGTCAACGCATGCATGTTATGAGGATGCACCATTTGCACGGATATGGAAAGCTTTCCATGGACTAAATTACAGTGAATTTACTACAATTAGTTTATGGTAATTCTTCCTCCAAATTACCATAATACTTACTTAATCACGATATAGTTTAGTGCCAACCAATTTCAAGTAACTAGTTACTACAATGTCAGGATCAATTTTCCATAGAAGGTGGTTACTATAATTTCGACATAAGTAGTTACTATAATTTTGGTCACGATATATCTAGTTACTATAATTTTCACGTCAATTTTTTACCATATGTCAGCACAAGGACGATAATTAGGAGGTAAGTTACCACAGTTTGGCATCAACGCGGTTCCGAATAACTAGGAACTATATAATATATCGAAATCTAAGATCACCGGAGGACGCTTGCATGATATAGTTACGAGAATTCAGATGGCCGGAGACATAAAAATATAATTTGTTTACTAGAGGAATGTACGGAGACTACTATGAATATGAAGCCTCCTTCGACTGCTTACGATATTCTATTTTGAAATAATTTACTAGAATATATACGAGGCCTCCTTTGACTAGTTACGATAATCTATTTACTAGATTTGCTAATTATTTACTAGAATCTATGTCTTTCTTCCCTTAGTCGTTACGATATTCTATTCTATTTACTACATATTTTTTAGTTACATAATCCATTTACTAAATTTTGCACATTATGTACTAGAATATTGATGCATTTCTAACTTAAATAGCTACGATAGTCGATTTACCAGATTTTCTACAATCATAAACTTCGTACAACAAAATATAATCCATAAAAAAAATCAAATCTGGCACTAGCTGTTCCTGGAGTTCATCGATAAAACATACCCAAAAAAAAGAATAAAAACACATACCCAAAAAAAAGAATAAAAACACCTACGTCATCAATCATCCGCAACTGCAGGGAGCGATGCATCTCTTCTAGCGACGTTTTGTGCCATGGAATGATGGAAGTGATTTCGGCTTCAAGCAGCCACATCTGGATCCAGGAAACGGAGAACGTACACAAAGCCGCATTGACATCTACCTAGATCGTCCATGACGGATGCTGCCGCCATCGGTTGGAGAAGGTAAGGGAGTCGACACCGCCGCCGCGATGAGATGACGCTACGGCGGTGAAGCCAAGCCGCCGCCGGTTCCGGGCTGCGCCTTGGGAAAGGGTCGAAAAGCTAGCTCCTCCGTTCATGAGGAGAGAGCAGCAGCCGCCGCCGCTGGGAGGGAGGCCGCAGCCACGTGAGGGAGCTGGCCGTCGTCGGCGTCGGGGTGCCCCGTGTGGGACAGCTAGCACCGCCTACCATGCTTGGAGGTGGCCGTCAGTGCCACGACGGGGAACTCCGGACTGGCCGCCCCCCTCCATGGAAGGGGTGAGTGGCACGTACAGCCGCCAGACCACCAGGGGTAGCCGCGTGCTGTAGGACGGGCCGGGGAAGAGGCCGCACGCCGGCTCCACGCCGCGCCGCCGTTGCTGTTCATCATCTACACTCGCAGAAACAGGAAAACGACGTCGCCTGTGCGGCAAAGAGCGGTGCGCTGCAGGGAACTGTCGAAGCGGTGGACTGGAGACTGCGAACGAATCGCCGGTTGGTCGGCTGCCGCTGCGCTGGTGCTCGATGCAGGAACACGCGTTGCTGCCGTCCACCTCCTGCTTCTCGTCACGCTCCACCGTGCAACTGCCGTCCACCTCCTGCTCCTCCCGTTCTTGTGGCCAGATTATCGGGCAGAGAAGGTGTCCTTATGGCCGACGGAAGTAAGGGGCAAAAATCAGGGTGATTGAATCAATCATTGCATGCATGCATTAGTTCGAAAGGGGGACCACCAAGCCAAGCCACGCGTGAGGCAATGGATGGCAGACAGGGTGGGTGACCATGGTTTGCTCGGGCTCGCTATTGTGGCCCGGCTACAGAATAATTATTTTGTAGCCAGCCATAGAGTAGTAGTATATAGTATATATATATATAGAGGATAAATTTTCCGTACTCCTTGGGAGTAGTTACTCCCTCGTACTGCTGCCCACGCGTTACTACTCTTAGCGGGTCAAAACTGATTAAACCCGATAAAGCGCAAATACCACGATAGTACGGGTATTTAGTCATCCACCGAGTAAATAATTTTTAATCAATTATCCCTCCGCTCGACTTGCTAGATTAGATTTCAAATTCAGTCACATCCCACGATAGCCTCCGTTCTCATCTATTTCCGTAGTTCGTCGTCACTACCGCGTAGAGGGTGCCGCCGCCGGCCTACGGCGCTGCATCGAGTGGAAGCAGGGTCAGCCCGTCCCCGGCTCCAAGCAGCGGCCGCCGCCACCTTCAGTCCCCACCGGAGCTGCGAGCGCCGCCTCCGTCAAGTGGGGCGCGCCGGCCGCGCGAGCACACCGATGTCCAAACTGCGGCCTCGCCGCTCGTGATCCCCCTCTGAGAAACCAGTCTGCAGTGTCTTCTCTGTTCATGCTAGACAATCCGTGTTACTGGTATTGATTTGAGTAGGCAAAATCAAATTGTTTTCCTAACCTATCGGTGATACATTCTTGTCGATCTAGAATTTGTAGGAACTGGGCATCAAATCAGTTTCGCTTCTCGGCGGATCGAACCATGGCAAATTAAAGAGGAACATAATCTGTACATGCAAATCTGATCCAGTTCCCATTGATCATTTTTGTCATCTCTTGCAGCAGCCATCATTATCTAGCTGCCATGATCTGCTTGCCACAATCTCCTTCGGAGACGGCGAATCTGCACTCTTGTTTGCTACCGCTATTAATTGTTAACGACGCGTCACGCGTGGTGGATCTCCTCTCCGGCGCTGCTGACGAGATTAACCAGGTGAAAATCAGATCTGCATCAAGTTATGTACTCTGAATATTTCCTTATGCTCTGATTATTTCCTTTCTAATCTGGAATAAACTCTGGTTATTTGCAGGCTGCTCTATCTCCTTTTTTCATTTTCCAAATCAAAGAACAATTCATTATCTGTGAATCTACCAGGAAAAGATCAGCAGGAATGTAATAATACTATTTTCTTATTTTTTTTAGATGATATAGTATCAGCCGATACACTTTTCTTTGGATTAGAGGTCTACGTACGTACCACCACTAGTATGATCTGATTTTAATTTTTATGGTATATGTACACAAACTCCTTGTCTGCATGTACGTGTACGTACTACCACAAATGATGTATGTAAATTTTCCATGTAAAAAAAATCAAGACTACCCTACACGTATTGGAAATATATGTATGCCACTGAAAGATATTAATTTCTCTATGGTATGTACACATACTAGCTCATTGTCTTGAAGGTATGCACAAATACTCCAAAAACTCTGGTATACATACATACTCTCTCATCTAAAATCTCACACAGCTGCATGTGTACACATATTCCAATAAAAAAGTATGAACGCATACTCCCTAGCATGTACACGTACTAGTCTTGTCTTAGTGTATATGGACATATACTTTCTAATAGAAAAGTACAGAAACCTAGAGCCGCAAGTACCGTGTCTATACGTATATAACAAAACCAACGTCAATCTGATATTATGAAAATAGTTGAACTAGTGTTCTTATATTATGAAAATAAAAGTACGAATATATACTAGAAAATAAAGTGTGAATACATATTTTATACTGGTACGTTTGTGAAACACGTATGGTTTCATACTCACTATAAACATGTATGTACTCATACTCCCATAAATCAGCATATATATGTATGTGCCCGTACTCCTTTGGTAGGTATATGTATATACTCACTAGTTTAAGCTTGTATGTTTTCAAAGAACAACAAAGAAAAAAATAATAATAATACTTCCGTATAGAGTATACTTCCTTAAGGAGTACGTCCTATTTGTATTTAAATACCAATATAATATACACAGTTGGTTCATGCACTAAATATCAGATGCAAATACACTGTTGAGTATACGGACATACCTATTCTGTTTTAGTATGCATGCATACTGTGCGTCTGTACCTAGCTAAAATATATGTACTCACACATACTAAAAATTTGTACGTATATAATAAAAAATTCAGTACCATCGTCAGATCCTAATTTTCCGGCGGAGCAGCTATCCAGTCCAATGTACGACTCCTGGTGGATCGTATCCAAACCCGTTAGGCTGCACCCCTGATACGTGCATGGGGCTGCCTAGGATCCCAAGTGCGTATACTGCAAATATTATAGGTGGGAGTAGATACTCTCGGGAGTACAGAAAACTCTCTCTCTCTCTCTCTCTCTCTCTCTATATATATATATATATATATATATATATATATACTAGATAAATGCCTGTGCGTTGCAATGGGAACAAAATAATACCCGATCACCTGCACGGAAATAAAAGTAATGCCGACCACCTTAGAGCGGGCCGAGCAACGGCCAAAGTCGAGGTCAGTAGACACACAGGCCGACGCTATGTACACTGCATTGGACCTGCCCACATTACCATGGCAGCTTGAACAAACCATGTCTAAATGATATAAATGCCATCACGAACCTATCTTCACATAATCCCACCATGCATGGCAAACAAAATGATGTGTATGTGCCCAATTACAAGTAATCAAAATCAAAAGACATGATAAAATCCTTTAGGATCATACCCGTGCGTCGCAACGGTAACAAAAGCTGTCTCGTCCAAAAATTCAACACAAACCCTTTTTACATTTACAAGCTCGATGAGTAGGCTCTGCCTGAGTAGATCCGTCGTGTAGGACTATACAGCAGCCTCCAGGGCGAGTGTCCAAGCATATACCCCATGGCATCATGGCGACAGCGCGCCATGGCATTGTGCACTTCATTGACCACAAATATTTGTCGCCGTCACGTCGATCTACAGGCACGATGGTGGTGTGGCACAAGGCGCACGTGGCTAGGATGACAATGGTGGTGGACAGGTGCCACCCGGTTACAGGAGAGGTGAAGAGGATTAAGACATGGCCGGTCTTAGACTGTCCACAGCGCGGCCGGTATCGCATCCGGGAGCCGCGTCTAGCGTACGCCACGGGGGAAAGAAGAGCCGCAGTGGTGTCCGGGAAACTATCCGCAACGAGCCGGCGTCCGGGAAGCATGGCGGCTTCCAGGTCGCCCGGTATCGGCCGTGGGGCCTACGTGCAGGCGCTGCGCGCGTGGAGAGGGAGACCGGGGAGAGAGAGAGAGAGAGAGGGGATGGGCGGCGGAGTGAGGAGAAAGGCCGTCGTCTCACCCACCCGCCCGCCCTCCTCGTCCTCGCGTCCACGCCGGAGTCGAAGGAGGAGGCCGCGCCTGCTCCCGCGGCTGCCGCCCATGGCGCTGGGCGCACAGCGTCGAGGGCACCGCTGCCGCGTGCGCCAAGGCCCCTGCGCGTGCAGCGTCCGGGTCCGCCGCCGCCACATGGAACAGGGACGACCGCGTGGAGCAGGGATGACCGCCCGGCGAGCACTAGCGTGGAGCAGGGACAACCGCCGGGCGAGCACCACGCACCGCCTGTCCGCGCCAAGCGCTTCGCCCGCCCGCTGGAGCAGCGCCGCCGCCCCCCCGCGGCCGCCCACCGGAGCAGCGCCGCCAAGCGCGCTGCTTCGCCGGAGATGAGGACACGCGGGGAGGAGCCCCTGCTCGCCTGCTCGCCGGAGATGGGGACGCGGGGAGGAGCCCCTGCTGCTCGCCTGCTCGCAGCCATGCTGCGCCGGGGGAATGGATAAGGAGGAGAGGGGAAAAAGAAAAGGAAGAGAAAAAAGAAAAAAAGAAAAAAGAAAAAATCTTGACATGTGGGTCCCATAGGGGATAGAGGGTGAGTATAGAGGATGGATGAGTGCGGAAGAATCCGGTATAGAGGAGAGAATCTTGATGACCAGGATGTATAGAGGATGAATATAGAGGTCTGTGAGTGCGGATAGCCTTAGTAGGCAGCACAAAATCTAGGTCATATTAAAGTCTATACGCATGGGAGGATTGCCGGCCAGAGACAGGGAGAACCTGTGCTGCTCGCACGCCTCCACCATGCCACGGTGATGGTGCCCAGCTCAGCGTTGGCAGCCCAGGATGTCATTTCCTCTCCATAAGCTTCAATAAGACATTCAATGTCTTTCCCATTCCCTTCTTTTCAACCTCGACACTTCGAATTGTTGGCAAGAATACATATTGATCCCTAGATGCCAAGAAAGTAGATCAAGAAGCTCCAAATCAGTGAATCATAACCAAAATGACTAAAACTACAGTTCTTCAATTACAGTATTTTGCATCTGAGTCATTGTGAACACAAAGGCAACACTTAACAAATGGCATTGCCTATGAAGAGGCTGACATCTAAATAATTACCAGTAGAAGGATGCTTTAAGTTAATTTATGATGCAAGTCACAAAATAGAAAATTGATGAATTGTGTTTATATGCAGAACAGCAATCCAGAGTGTGCAAGTGAAATATCCATAACCATGTTAATTTAACCGATACACAATATTGTCAGAAATCAGGCCTCTAAAATGCAGTAGAATGAACTACAGTGTAGCTTCTCATTCTTTGAGAAACCGTCCTACTAATTTGCACAAGGAAGCAGGTAGCAGGGTAGGTTGAGTTACAACAAGATCATACTCGTTTTTTGTGTAACCAACTACTTAATTGAGCAATCCATACTTCTGTTGAAAAACATATATCAGGTCCTAATGAATCCGATTCCCATCCCCACCAACTATAGTTATAAGGTCTACAACATATGAAGCTACAGTTCTACCATCATAAAGCATGGAGCCTTATAGTCCTTAACATGAGAATTTCTTTAATGTCCTGTAATAAGACACATAATGTTTTGGTTCACAGTAAGTACTTGGTCAGATAGAATAATAGTAGTCAGTTTCACTGGAATGTCTTGCCAGCCAAATCTTCCATAGCAGGTTCTTTACAAGTGAGTAATTTAAGGGAGTTGCTTGCTAAATGCAGTTGAGATAAATTTGTTCCTGTAGGACCTATTTATACCTAGACACCATTAGTTTAACTGAAGAATGATGAGCTACTATTTTTATAATTATAATACCTGGGACAACTAGGAACAACACCGCCACACTCTTCTGTTGAAGAGCTCACATGAATTGGAGAGCATTGAAATTTCGTAACTCACCGGTTGAGGCATATAATCAAACACCTTGGTACGTGTTAGGGCGGGTGTTCCATCTGTCTCTGCATAAACAGATCAGGCGGAGGGGGCATGTTGTACCTTGGCCCATGCAGCGTTGACAAATCATTTAGCCGAGCAAAATCATGGTTTGCTTCCAGTCTGCCTTGGTGATGATGGACCAGAATCAAACGGATAACAGCTAGCCAGCAGGCAACTCTCCATTCAACATTACACATAGAGAGATCTTCTAAGTGAAATTTCCTGAATGTTGCCTCATGATAACACATAGAGAGATGCCTTTCGTATAAGAATCAGAATGAAGAGGACATGTTGGATACAGAACAAGGACGAAGAAGACCTGCAGGATACATAAATTGGAGATGCTCAGAAAGAAACTGAACAAGAATTACCTATCCTCCACCCCACAGGCCACCTAGCTCGAGTGTCCCTGTCTCGTGGCTCCCCGCTCCCCATCACTCCATTGGGACTCGGCGAGCGCGAGCCCATGACGTATGGTCACGAGTGCGAGCCTGCGAGGCACCTACACCGGACACGAGCGTGAGAGAATCAAACTCCACTGGGCTGATCAGCTTCTTCGCCCGATAGGTATTGGCGGGCACCTTGGGAATGTGACAGCGAGGATACGTAACAGGTCGTTGAAGCTAGTATCGGACCACCCATGGCGAGCCTTCAGCATCAGCATCTGGAGGTTGAAACGTAACGCCGTCCAATGCTTTAGACACCCTTATACAGAGGATCAATTGTTGCCTGCTTCATCTCCCTGAAATTCTCTAGCCACTTAGCATTCCCAAACAGGACATCATCCTGGTCTTGGCAGTTAGCGATTCTATCAAAGAGGTCCACATCTTCGGGGTCCAACACCTCCGTCGGATTACCATCATCTGCGGATACTTCAGGTTGTTCTCTATTTTCTCCATCATTCACCGCCGCCGCCGATGTTGTCGACGTGTTTCCTCTAGATGAGCAAGTGGCACTCGGATCTGCTTCACTGTGATACTTCTAGACCTTATAATCCTTGACGAAACCAAACCGCACCAAATGAGATTGCACCATGCTCTCGCCCTGGGCCAGCAAATTCTTAGAGCTATTGCACAGATAAATTATGAGCTTCCAACCCACACTTAGACGATGTTTTGTCGCCGCCGAAATAAACTTTCTCTTCACATGATCCAGGAACGACAGATCTAGCCTTGATCCCTTGTAGATCCAATCCTTGTCCATGACCGCGACCTTGTACACACACACACCCCCCCTAAAACATGTATAAGCATAGCAGTACAAGAAAAATACATCCAGATCTGGTTTTCTCTCTCTTCCACTTAGATCTAGATCTAGATCTAGAGAAAAGAGAGAAAAAAAGAGGAAAAGAGAGGAAAAAGAGGGTTGGAGAGTAAGAATCAACCTCTTACGGTGCCACCTTTCACAAATCCAAGGGCAAAACTTCTCTCCCCTAGTTGATGGTTCTCTCTCCTCTACTTAGATCTAGATCTAGATCTAGATGCAGAGAAAAGAGAGGAGAAGAGAGTAAAAGGTAGGAAAGGGAGGGTTGGAGAGTAAGAATTAAGTTCTTGCGGTGCCCCCTTTGTCAATTCCAAGAGCAAAACTTCTCCCCCCTATAAATTGGATAATTTTTGCGGTTTTAGAGCTCAAAACCCGCAAAAATAGAGAAGCTACGAGAAGAAGAAGGAGGGTGCTGGTTATATAGAGCTGACTTAACCGAGCCGGGCACCGTAAGGAAACCGCCTCGGTTAATAGCCTATTAACCGAGACGGTATAGTTACAACAAACGCCTCGATTAATAATTTAACAGAGGCGATTTTCCTATAGCAACCGTCTTGGTTAATGCTTAATAACCGAGGTGGTTGGCTTATAATAAATGCCTCGGTTAACTAATTAAATGAGGTGGCTCTTTTTATCCAACCGCCTTGGTTATAATCGTTGTTGTTCTAAATATTGGATCTCTATGTTAACTCTTTTACACGAAGTGAGGACGAAAGTGTAGCAGGGTGCTATGTGTAAGTAAGCCCGTTCCCCGTGCGAAGTTGGGCCATATAAGCAGATTGGACACAAGGTGTTACAGACAACTTAACAAAAATGGATTGGTAAGGAGATGCGAATTGTTGTCTCTGTAATTCCATTGAGACTATCCAACATTTGTTTTTTTATTGCCATTTTACGAGCTTTGTCGAGGATACGGTGCATATCACTTTTGGAGTTCGACAATCAACGAGTTTCTATAATATGTTTAGGTTGAGGGCTACGGCACTCTTTTGGGCTTTATGATTGAATAGAAATCACGTGGTTTTTAACAAGGTTATGTCTAACATTTATTTATAGGTAATTTTTAGGACGACATACTAGATCTGACAGTGGTGCCTACTGTCTAAGAAGGAGGAACATCCATTGTTCAGGAGTGGTTGTAGAGACTTGGGGACAATTTATTATGGAGGTCTTCGCAAAGTTTGGTTGGCGCTTCCGGAATCGAAGTGATGCAGAGCTTTTAGTTCATTCTAGGCGCTGGTCGCTCGCTCTAGATGGGCTTAAACTTTCTTTCTTTGTTTTCCCCGTGTGGTCATGAGACCTTGAGCCTTATGCCTTGTTGTTGTGGTTAGCGCTCAGCTTTGTACTGTCTCAGATGGTAGAGGCTAGAACTTTATTCCTTTATAAAAAAAAATGAGAATCAAATACGTAATTCTTCAAGAAGCAAATAGACAATACAAAGCTTTAGCCATAGACTCATCGGTAATGAAAGCACGATAGTCCTGAGGCATGATGGAGCTGCGCCAAGTTTTACGGTGTTTCTTGTCCGGTTCTCCTTTCTCCTATCAGACACAAGTTGTTTTTGTTGGAGGCTGGCCGGGTTATTTTCTGGATAAGCTGTCCAGTATCACAAAGATCAACTACAAACGTAGTCATAGGCGTAGAACGATACAAATTAAGATGTATACTGAATAATCGTAGGCAGTATTTTGATGTAAATTGAGTACAGCCTCATATTTTCTTACCCCGCTAGACAATTTGCATGCGCGCATTTGGCTAGTGTCGAGGCATTAACTTGCAGTTATAGGACTGTCGAGCGGGACGCTACCCACAAGGTTAGAATATATTATTGTACCTTTCTTCTGAAATTTCTTTACAAAAACAGGATACATACACATACGCGTGTGTGTCTAGTGGTACTGCACGTTTCTCATATAATGGAGGCTAGAGCGCCTCCCCATGATGTGTGCAGGCATATGGATGCGCACGCGTGTGGTGTGAGTTTGAGTGTGGAATATGTCGGTCGTGTGCGTCTAAGTGTACCAATAAAAAAAAACTAGCAGTTGTGTACATCAATGGTGTCTGCTTGATCTCCTGTCGTGTAACAACCTGGGTTTTACCAAACACCAAAAATCTGAACTTTTTAAAACTTTTTCTACAATCATGTGAATCATATAGTTACTAGGTCAAACGTAGGAAAGATTACTTGGGAAGACGTTGCATTCATGTAGATTTGGTTGTAGGAGAGTGCCAGTGCTCTTGAGTTGTTTTCGGATTTGAGCTTCATCGGAGTTTGTAGTGCACAATTCATAGCAAGTTTCCTAGAATCAACAAAAGGAAGAATCCTTCTTCCTTTTTATCCAAACCTCTATCAATATCCTTTTGTCTTCTCTCATAAAAATTCCTTGACATCGGAAACCTACTTCTATCACTTGGACTAAATGTCTCTCAAATCCCCTCCTTGAATTCTTTCCAAACTCCACTTGAATCTTCTCAAGTTATCATGCCAAAAGGAGGAAATCCTTTCTCCTTTTCCGTACTCCTCCCAAGCTCCTTTCAAATTTCTCTCCAAAAATCCTTAATAAAATCATAAAGGAAGAAATCATTCTCTCTCCTTTGGGCCCGAACCCTTTTCTCCTTTCCCTTCCCTTCTTCTTTCTCAGCCAGCCCAACCTGCAGCTGCAGGTCCAGCTAGCCCACCGGCCCAAACGGCAGCAGCCCCGCCAGCCTGCTTGCCTCCCTCTATCCTCCTCCTTCCTTCCCTAACCAGGCCCGCTCGCGCCTCCCGCAGCCGGCCCAAGACGGCCCCGCCGGCGCTCGCGTGGCCTGCCAGAGCCAGCGGCCCGCCCGTCTTGCGAACCCTAGGGCGCTTGCCACTGGGAGCCAGCCGCCACCGCCGCGGAGTAGGGCAACCCCGCGCGCCTGGCGTCTCGGCGTCCGTACTGCCTCTGCGATCGGCGCGCGTGTCTGCCAAGGGCCGCGAGCAGCGAATCGTCGCTTCGCTCAAGAACCCTAGGCGTCGCACCTATAAAAAGCTTTGAGCCGCCGTCGCGTCTCCTCTCCGCCCTCTGCTCCTTCTTTCCCCGACCACCGCCACCACTTCCCGCGCGCACACCACCACGCCCTGCCCGTCGCGCCGCCCGCCAAGCCCGGCCGCGCCCGGCCGCCGCCCATCTCTTCTGCCGGTCCACGCCACGCCTCGGCGCGCGCCTGCTTGCTCGCTTCGCGTGCACGCCCCTGCCCAGCGCAGGCCGTGCGCCCGCTCCCCAATCTTGGCGTCGCGATCCCGCCCGGCGCCCATGCTGACCGCCAGCGCTCCGCTGGGTCCGCTCCCCTCCGCGCCGTCGTCGGTGTCCTGCCGCTCCGTCGAGCCCTTTGCCCGGCGCCGTGCCCTGCCCGCCTTCTCCACCGCGCCGTCGAGCGCGAACTGCGCATAGCGGCTTGCCCGCGCCCGGTGTCTCCCTCGCCCATTGCCGAGCTCGCCACCGCCGCGAGCCGGCCGTAGCAGCGCCGCTTGCCGTCGTGCCCGTGCCGCGGCGCTGTCTCCTCAGCCCTGGTCTGGTTCGCGTCGCGGTAAGACCGAATCCCCGCCGTGCAGCGACGTCACCCGCACTCCGCCGTGCTTCTCCTCCACCTCCGCGCCCCCTGCGCTGCTGCTGCTCTGATCGGGAGCGGTACCACCCCGACGGACCAGCGTGACGCCGAGGCCGTCCCTCCACAGCCAGCGCCGCCCGCTTCTTCCGCCGGACGCGTCATCCTTGCTGCGCCGTGCCATTGCCACTCGGACGACGCCTAGCAGCGTCCTGGCAAGCTCCACCCCGCCGTGCTTCCTGTCCAGCAGCAGGACAGCACCGCCGCCTCCCTTCTGTTCGCCGGATTACTCAACGCCGGTGAGCCTCCGCAACCCAAAAGCCTCCTACCCTTGCCAAACTCCTGCTCATGTTCCCGCACCTGAGACCGGCCTTCGTGCCGTGGTTTCCACTGCTGCAGGGAAGCTGAACCCTCTGCCAACATCCGCGGGAGCAACTGCTGCCCCCGGCTGCATGGAGACGCACCCAGCCAGCTCCCAGCCACCTGCGGCCACCTCCGGCTAGCCACAGCCAGCCGTGGCCCGAACCAGCCAGCCGCTACTGGCCAACAGCTGGTCTGGGGTGGCTGCAGCCGACCAGAGCTGGCCACGGGTGGCTACGACAGGCTGCAGCAGGCCACGGCTAACCCAAGCTGGCTGCAGCCCTCCCGGTACCCCTAGCGCTCCGTCGAAGTCCTGCCAGCCTCGCCATCTCCGATAAGGTTGAGCTTTTGAAACTCCGCCGACGCCGTCCTCGACGTCGGCAACACTTCCTCTCTTACTCATATTCACCAATGTCGCATTATATCTATATATCTATCTACCTATGCCTGAGCCGTGCCTTCGCGCCGGATTGTCTCATGTGCTATGAATATGTGCCACTCTGAGTCGGTTATCTTGTGTTGTCGGTTCATGGTTGTGTTGATGGGGTGTGTGTGTGTGTGTCTGTGAACCGTGCCTTCGAGCCGGTCGGGGGATTGTACTTCGCTCGGATGTTTCGGTCGTGGGTTCGTCCTGCCGTGACCGAGATGACGAGCGTAACTCGTTCCCTCATTTGGATGCTTGTGCGCTTTAGTTGACTCCGTGGAAGCATGATCGTATCGATCCTACTCGACCCTAGGACATGATTGCGGTGGATGCAAATCGGTGCGGGAGTTACCCACACTTGATGAGCCCCTGTGACCTAGTCTAGTGGGTGACGAACTAGGAGGCGACTATCGTGGGACAATGGACGTCGACTTGCTAAGGTATAGCTTATGGCCGCGAGTCATCTCGCCATGACCATCGGGCTCTACCTCGTTTCATTTCTCTTCTTTTCCCTTCCTTTCCTTCTTGTGCTATTTTCCCCTACCACCTCGTATGCTTGCACCACCTAGACCAGAGCATTCCTTGGCTCTTGTGATGACAGCCGCATCCTATGAACCTGAGGAATAGCTTTTGCCGCTTTAGTTGCACGGAGGTTGTGGTGCCCTACGAGTTGGTGTGATTTGTGGAACCGTGCGAGACTTAGGTCTCTTTTCCTTCGACCGCCGTCCATTACCATGACGAGTAGGTCGAGAGAGCACGGGACCATTCTACTCTTTTGCTCACCTTCGATTCTCGCTAATCCAGTAGGGCGCGGATCGAATCTCTTGCTCCACCATCTTTGATCAGTGACTATCGCCATGTCACATGGACCGAAGTGCTGTGGAACCAGGGTCTCCTTTCTCGCTTATTCGTGTTTGTTAGTGTTCTTTATTTGCCTCTTGTTCTATTCCTTTGATTTCCGTCAATCGCAATGGCGAGTGAATCAAAGGAGGTGGACCTCGTTTTCCCTCTTTGGTTCTTTTATGCTTAAACCCTAGTATGTTTGTACCTATTGAGATCATAGCATTCCTTGGGCTCCCACGGTGACAACCACACCGCTGAGGCCCTGGGGAATGCCTAGTGCATATAGTGCACCTTGGTCGAGGTACCCTACAAGTGGTTTAGGCACATGGGATCTCTCGTGCATCGCTCCTCTCCGATGTCTCGCCTTTTGCCATGGCATGTGCATTGGAAGGGGTAAACCACCGCTTCCTCTCTTTTCTACCTGTTATTTACCTCGCTAGCCCGTTCTGTTCGATCCCGTCTTAGCCATGACAATTGGATCAAAGACCGGACTATCTCTTCTAGTTAGCAAAGCTATGGTCTATGCCTCGTTCTCGGACCGTGTGAGTCGACCTGATCGACCGTTGGACCGAGGTCGTGGCATGGACATGCCCAGCTAACTCTCCTCTCTTCCCCTGTTGTGCTACTGTCTTCTCGGCTCCCGACGTTGTGGTGTCGTACGGGTCGAGAGGATCTGTAGCCGCTACTCTGTTGTTCGTGTTCCAATCTCTTTTGCTACCATCGGCTACCATGCCGGGTAAGCTAAAGAGCCTCAGAACCAAGTCACAATTCCTCTGTTTCGTATTAATCATTCTTACTCGAATCTTATGTAGTATTGTGACTTATGGGTTAGAGGCTACAAGGGCCAAACCCTGTTGTTCCTATTCCCCTTTTCCTCTTGCTTGTGATCCTCCGGTCCCCGCAAATTTCCATGACGTTCGGATTGGGAGGCCATAAGTCGTGGTGTTTGTTTAAGTTAAGTTAGGATCAAGACCTCTTCTCTTGGGGCCGTACAGGTTGACATAGTTGACCCGGGATGTACTGGCTATTTCGAGGCCTCGATCCGAGCTTATGCTTAACAAACAACCACTTCTGTTCGTTTGGAGCCCGAAGATTGGACACTCCCCATGAGGGCTAAGTCTTTTCAGTGTTTATTTAGAGCTATCTGGTTCCTTCGGTATCTTGTTGCCTTTTTGGGGAGTACTGGATTTTGGTTAGGGATTGATTGCTCTTTGCCTTGTTTGTCGCTATACCGAGGTAGTTGCATCACGATGATGACGGACGGGCCGAAGACCCAAAGGAGGCAGGAAGCACAAGGACAACTGGAGATGGATGACTACGGATTGCTATGAACAGGTGCCACGTCCCACCCAACCTCGTAGAATCCTATTAGACATGCAATATGTAGCTGCTACCGCTTTACTTTATGCAAATGAACTGTGATAGGATGCATGGTAGATTGCTTGATAAGCCATTACCTTGACGCAACCTTTCTCCTGCACACCCGCTGCTAGGATAGATGCTCGCCTACTTCATGATACTCGCTACACACTTACTCTTTACTCATACATGTTTGTGTGTGGCTAAGGCACGTGGTGCCGTAAATTGGATAACTGGGGATAACATGGGAGAGATCTTGGCGTGTGTCTTGGGTGTGTGGTGAGGGTTGTGTCGACTGGACAGGATCTACGACGAGTCAGGGGACAAGTCTTGCCGGAGGAGTGTGATCTGGGCACTCCCTATGTGTGAGAGTACCTGTGGCGGGTACATGTGATGTGAGAAGGTTCCGGGGAGGAGTGTCTTTGTGGGACGAATCCTCGGAGCAGGGGTGTGCCGTCGAGGCACGGGGCATCGAGCCCCAAGGTGAAGATTTCTGTCTAGTCACCCCTAAGGACTGGTATGTCTTGAGAACCGGTTCATAGGACCCCTTCGTACACACCACTCGTTCCTGATGGGCGGGAAACGACTTGACGGCTAGCTGGCCCCCTGCCATTACTACTAGGTTGAAAGGTGATAGTGTAGGGAGGTACGGGTGCTGAGACCCACACCCTCCTGAGACAACGTGGAACCCTTAGGGATCCGGTACCACGTCTCACGCCTCTCGGCGTGCGGTGGATCTCCGGGGTGCCCCAGAACCGAGTGGTAGGGTGGCATTGGGCCAGTTAGGCGGCAGCTTGGTATCAGCCTAGACGAGGCATCGTCGATGATGGTGATCTTGTGGTTCCAGGTGTACACACTCTGCAGAGTTGATCGATTTATACGTATAGCCGTGTCCACGGTCATGGACATTCCTATGTTTCCACCCCCTCATGATTAGTGAGTGGAGTCCTTTCTCTTCTCTCCCCTGGATGTGTTTGAATTCCGGCTTAGGCCGTTGAGGCAAGGAGGAGCGGGAGTCTTCCTTGCCGACTAGAGAGTGAGAGTGTGGTGAGATATGTGGATGTGGATGTGGATATGGATGGGATGGATGGATGTGTGGATGAGATGGGTTAAAACTTGATGAACTATATTATATTTGTGTTATGAATTTGCATAGGAAAACTACAGCCAAATATAGGCCTTTTCCTCTACCCTTGCATCCCACTTACCACATAGCAAAGCAAACCATGGGGTGGGAGCTAGTGGCCAGTACAAATCGTACTGATAGAGTTGAGCAGGTTTGGTACCCGAGGAGGACTACGACGATAATGGAGCTGGAAGAATTAGGTGGTCTCGTTCCTACACTCAAGTTTGGTTAAGGAGATCAAGTCTACGCCCGCTGATACTCTACCCCAACTCTGATGATCTTTTGTGAAGGTGGAGCCTTCACCCGCTGTGGCACAACGGCCACTCTGGTGTTGACCCGTACGTGTTTATCGCTAGGACACGATGTACCTAGGCAAGTTACAAGTGTTGTAATACTCTGTAAATTGTACCTTTCACGATGTATGAACTGTGGTATCAACTGTATTCGATGTAATCTGTGGATTTCCCTTCGAGGAAATCACGGGTCGTTTCATGTCGGTAGCAGTACAGTTGCAGTGAAATTGAACTCCACCGGCCTGCTGGTGATGCCGGCGTGCAGGAGCAGCGCCCACAGGAGCGTGATGAGCTCGCCGCCACGCTGCAGGGCCTCGATATGGCGCCCTTGACACTGTCGGATGGCGCAGCATAGAGCAGCATCTCCGACCAGAACTCGGAGAGGAACTCCCACACCGTGTCTTGGCCTACGGCCTCTCCTCCTCCTTCTGCTCCATGTGATGATCTCTGCCGCCTTTCAGCCTCCTCCACCAGCTGCTTTCCAAGCCTCGAGCCTTTGACCAGCACCTCGTGGGAGTGGGAGTCGTCGCCGCAGAACGTATCGAGCAGCTGCTGGTACACATAGCCGCTGCACTTGGACGACCATGCCTCCTCGATGCCCTTCTTCACGGCCTCGTAGCGACGTGTGGTCCAGGCAGGATTGTCCGGAAGCAGGTCCGGAGCCTCGGCCACTAGGTACGCGCAGTAGCGTGACAAGCTACACGCGACGACCTTGCTGCGGCTGGCCACCAGCGACGTCGCCGTCGTGGAAGAAGAATCCCCTGGGCCTGGGGTGGATGTGGATGTGGAACTGGACAAGGAGCATTTGAGGTCAAAGAGGGTCGTGGCGATGTGCCACACAAGGATAGCATCGGTGGTGGTGGTAACGCCGCCGCCGCCGCCGTCACGGCACGCCCAAGTGATGTCATAATCATCACGGGCGAAACCGTGGTGCCGTATCGCGGACCTCCCGTCGCTCAGCTGGCCGCCGCTGCGCCTGAAGGACTTGAGGATGGCCTCCTTCACCTCGGGGGGAAGGGGAACCTTGATGGGGTACCTGAGGCGATGGCTGTTTCTCCGTTCGGTGATGCCGAGGCCGAGCAGCCGTCTGGCTCCGAGAGTGACCTGGCGAGCCCATGGCTGGTGCATGCAATGGAGGCCTGCTGGCTTTAGCAGCAGCAGCTGGACCTGCCGGATCTCATCCTTCCAAAACCTTCGAGCCTTGCATCTGAGCAGGCACGCGTAGAATCTCCTGGCGCAGTGGTGCCGGGACCTGACCAGGTGGCCGATGATGCTGATCTTGGTCCAGTTGGAGCGCACGCTGTCGACCATATCCCAGATCTCCATGCCGGCATTGAACACCGTCAGGACAATGGCAAGCAGCGCTAGAGGGTACGCCGAGCCCTTGTCCTTTTGAGGGCAGCTGAGCCCTTGGAACGACTCGGGATTGGAGCTCAGCTGGAACGCCCTGAAGCTGAGCAGTGCAAGGAAGAGAAGCGAGGGGAGGATGGCCAAGGAGCAGAGGTAGTGGATCAGAGCCGCGGCCGTGGTGCCCAGGCAGGCCACGGGGAGAGACGAGTGGAAGAAGTCGCTGGCGATCGTGAGCTCGGTGGCGATCACACCGAAGATCCTGCCGTGGTCATCCTCCGGGCCGAGCAGCCCGTCGCGGACGAAACGGAACGCCCAGCTGGAGCCGGCCTCGGCGGCGAGCCGGTACCCGGCGAACCACCTGCGCAGGCACTTGAACAGGGCGAAGGAGAGGCACAGATCCCTGTGCTCCTGCTGGTCTGGTGATGATGACTTCCAGACCCGGTCCAGCGTCACCAGCGTCCTGCTCCCTTTCCCCTGTCACGATGAGACGGGGTACAGCTGCTGCCGCGGCCTCGCCGTCCAAGTCGTCGAAGCAGCCGCCGTCCCGGAGCTGCAGCATGTAGCCATCGATGAGTTGCACGTTGCGGCGGCCGATCGCCATTGAGGACGTTGCCCGCCGGAAGACGCGGAACCTGAGCAACGTCCTGACAGCACCGAGGAACCATACCGGCGCAACCAGCAACGGCACGCCTGCCAGCACCTCAAAGCACTTGTTGTCCGGGGAAGGCCGCGTGGCCTTGCTGAATTTGTAGACGTTGTAGACGACGAGCCCAGCCACCCAGAACGTGTTGATGACGTGGTCCATGGACGGCCGTATCTTGAGCCCGTTGACGTCAGCATCATCGTCGGGGGCCGCGGGCGAGGCGGCGACTGCGGCCACGGCCATGGCTGCCATGTCGGCCTTGGCCCTGGTGAACAGGACGAGGAGTACCAGTACCAGCACGAGCAGGCTCGTGGGCAGGTGCTCCACGGACAAAGTGTAGGCGGTCAGGATGGACAGGGTTGAGGTCATGAGCTTGACGTAGGCCGCCGAAAGGCCCAAGAGCAACAAGCGGAGCACCGGCTGGCCGCTTCGGCGCTGCCGCCAGCTGAGCCACATCAGCAGCGCGCGGGGCCTGGAATGCCACCACTGCGAGAAGAATGGTGGCCTTGATTTCGGGTTTGCTTATATTCATCTTCATCATAATGAAATAGAAGAAGAAGATGATGACACGATGGACGGAGAAGAATGCCTAATGCATCATGTACACCATTTTTATATACTAAACGTAGCGCCTGGCACTTATGGTTGACACCGCACCATTCTCATGAAGTATCATGCTTGACACCGCACTATTCTTGTACTCCCTCGGCCAAAAAGAATCTCTTTTTTCGAAAAATCAAACTGTACCAAATTACGTTGCCTCGGCCAAAAAAAAAAAAAAATACAATTCTCACTTTTTGAAAGTTGAACAGTTTAGAGTTACGTTGGACCAATTTGCAAAAAAAAAATAGTTATGTTGGACCAAAGTTATAAACAAATTACTAACATCCATGAACAAAATAGTATAATTAAATTAATTATAAAGTACATTTTTATAGTGAACTTAGTTGGATACATAAATATTAATATATTAATGGAGACAGTTGCCATAAGGCATCTGCTTCCGTTAAAGAAATAATAACGAAGGCGGATGCCCTAAGGTTGTCGCTTCCGTTAACCGGCCTAGCGGCGATTAATGGAGGCGTCACCCTATTATGTCTGCTTCTGTTAATCTAAGTTTAGTACCTCGTAAAATCATTTATCTAGTAGTGCTTTTTTGCCTACTTTTGTCCTTATCTGCTCAGTTATGTATCCGACTCTTTTAAATTGTGAGGGCAATTGTTCCGGTACTCCTATTAAAAATTACACATATCTCAAAGCGAATAATTATCTAAATATTTTTCTTAATTATATTCCCGCACGGGCCCGGCCCTTCCATGCCGCAAAAAGTGCCAAGCCCAAACCCAATCCATTTGTATCCTCCGGATCCGCTTTTCTGTTCAGAGCCTTTACCAGTCACCGTGCCTCCGTCTCAAACCCGGCAGGAGATACTGGGCACTCTTCCGTTTCCTCCATCCCCTTCCTCGATTGGTCATCCACAGCGGCACCTCCATCATCCTCTGGTTCCTTTCATTTAGCCCTGATCACGGGCACTCTTCGGTTTCCGCCGTTCAATTTAGTCATGAAATTTTCTGTTGGGAGATTATAATGTGCTTTTGGTTGTCAACTTAATGATCTTAAGGATAAAAAAGTCCTGCTGTATTACCGAATGCTTCTAGATTCAGAATACCAATCTTCTTTTTCTAGGCTGAAGCCTGCGAGAACAGTGCTGTACGTCGCTAGGCCCGTACAGCACTCCTCCACGGCGCCGAGCCGATGCTGTGATATGATGGCTCCTCTCATGGTCTTGCCGAGTCCCCCGCTGTTGTCCTCGATGACGACGATGCCGATACGCCGATGCTCCTCTCCACTGGGATGCAAACGGCGGCGGGCTTCACCGCTAGCCCGCTGGGCTACGAGCGCCGCAGTCCAGGTAAACCCGCGCCGCAAGCCCGTGCGATTGGAGCGGGTCGATGCGTTTTGTCCGCGTAGCCCAACGGCGCCGCAGCGTCCCGTGAGATATAGGAGCGCGCTCGTTCTCCTGCTGTTTTCCTGGAAGTTGTCGGCGACGACGTGGCGCCGCTGCTGGAGTTCATCGCGGAACGCGAGTCCGCGACCGGGACTGGGTGCTGGCGTCCTGCCGGCGACGACCGATTCCGACAAAGGCGGCGCGGCTGTGTGTGACGACGGCGCGGTGGTCGGCGTCGAGCTCGACGGCCCCGGCCTCTCCGGGGAGCTCAAGCTGAGCACTCTTTCCGGCAACGACGATGGCCTGCGGCGCTGGACGTTTCTGACATGGCTTGGACGTGCGACCTTGCTCACAACTTCACCCCTCCGGCTTCCCCATCGAAGCCCAGTAGTAGCAGAACCTGCTCGTCAAGCTCTGCACGACCGCACATCACCGTGTTCTCTTGGTCTTGGACTCACCGAGTATGCGGCGCTATGCGGGCTGCCGCGAAGTCCCGCAAAAGCAAAGCGGTGCTATACGGGCCGCCACATATGTCCGCAAACACCCTCGCGGCTGCTGCGGATGCGGGGCGGGCTGACCGCCGCCGCGCCGTTTGCAACCTTAGCACAAGCGGCGAGGATGACGATCGATGCCTGTGGCATTTCATCGCGTTTTACTGCACCGCGCTATGATCAGCTACACTACACGTGATCCTGTGGCGGTACGAGAAAGTCATCCTGCGGCTGCCTCCCGATGGAACTGGTTGGCTTTCTTGCTGGCCCTCAGGAAACGAACGAACAAGCATCGAATCGAAGGCGTCAGAAAGAGAGGAGTTCGGCACGGGCTAGGCTAGGCTGGGCTCAGACGAACGGACCAATGTGACAAAAATTTAAAAAAACATTTAATTAATCAGATGGGTTGCTTTAAGATTCATGAAATTTTTAAAAAGAGGAGTACTGGAGCAGTTCATAGTTGTGACCTTTTCACCTGTTCAGTTTTGTAATCTCATTTTGCTTGTTTAATCAAAGGAGCTGCTGCTCTGCTATGCGCACATTGTTGTTATCTCCTTCCTGTCCTCTTTTTGTTTTCTCGCATTCATATATGTCTCATTGTCTCCAATGGAGTTTTAGAAGAAACAGAGGAGGGCGATCGAGTTCATAACTTACTAGAATTGAAATGACATTGTGGTCTGTTTTGTTAAGTTCCTCTTAGTTATTGCATGCTGTTGTAAGATTAACAATAGTAATGTGTTCCATCGTAGATTGCCTGTTAATTAATAGGCAATGTCGCAACGACATGCCCGAGATGTATTTTTCTCATCGGTATTAAAATCCATCACCGTCTTGCGTACTCCATGGTGGCAACGACCCCAAATCCTGAATCCTCGTAATGCAGCAACCACCAGCGCCGCGTGCCACTCACCCACTACTACAGTTGCACTGCTTCCTCATCACCATCGCAACAACAGTTGGTGGACGCTGTCCTCCTCCCGTGCTACGAGCGAGTAGTCAGGCTCATGCATTATTAAGCCTCAAGCAGCAGGCAGCAAGCGAGATGATGGTGGCAATAGAGACACTGATGACGATGTCCATGTAAACGTGTACTTCTCCATCCAAAAAAAAAAATGCAACTATAGCATTAACATTTACGTCAATAACTAGGTTTAATAAAAATTATATTTTATAACTAATTTAATGGTACTTAAATTATATCATAATTATTAGTAGTTTTTTCATAGCTTTGATCGAAATATAAATTGTCTGATTTCTCGAAAAGTCAGAATTGTAATTTTCTATGCGGTGGAGAGAGCAGAGGACAACGACACACCATGGTGGGTGAGTGTCCCATAGACAAGGCCGCTGCGCATGCCTCCACTATTAAAGGAAAAGATGATGGCAATTGGCAACGAAAACTTCACCCCACTTCACAGAATAAAATCCCTCCGTACAAACACGAAGGATGCGAAGGACGTTGGTCTTGCATTTCTTGCACTACTGCACAAATGCTTATCAGATCTACTCCCCCTTTTATAAATTATAAGATGTAATTACTATTGTGGATATAGTCGGAGCCAATCATTCTGGGATTATGGAGGCAGGCTTGATATCCACCTCCCACAAAGGGTCACATTAATCAGCCTTCTACAGTCAGACAGGCAGTCGTTTTTGGTTAACAGAGGTGGGCACGGCGTCCACCTCTGGCAAAGGGTCACTGTTTATCAGCATTTCTTGAGTCGGGCACCTTAATATAATGTTTTTATCTACAAAGTTATCAATCCCATCGAGGTCTACAGTTTTGATATAAAGTGCATCTTCATCCCAGTTCACATGGAAAAAGTAACAAATTAAGTTTGGATGCAACAATTTATAGTACAAGTATCTTAAGATGTCGGCATCTGAAAATTTGTTTTTAGATTTGAATGCTTAGAATGGCCACCTTTGTTAAGAGTTATTTTCAAAGACGGACAACTTAAAGTGCCCCTCTGTTAATGTTTTTTCAGAGGCAGACATTATTATGAGCGATTTTCAGAGACAGCCAACTTAAGGTGCCCCCTCTGTAAATGATTTTCAGAGAGACGGGCAACTTATGGTGCCCCCTCTGTAAATGATATTCAGAGGTGGACATTTTCCTGGAGGCATTCTGACCATTTACAGAGGCAGTCGCTAGGTGTGTGTGCCTGGCTTCTTTAATTAGAGAGCATGTCTTCTAAAATCAATTTCTAGTATTGCATTTCGATTTTTCTACATGTACTGTTTTTGCTACGCATCAAGATATACTGTATGTCTAGATACATCATAAAAACTACGTTCTACAAAAGACAAAACATCTCATAATTTTGAATAGAGGGAGTGCAAGTTATGGATGGTCTTTATTTCTAGCGTTGGGATTGCCCTTATTATTCCAGTTTCTTCTGGCTAAATAATCTTTTGTTAGAGTAACACTCCTCTTCATGAACTACAAAGAAATTTCAATTTCAAAGAAATTTCAATTTTGAGTGGTCCTTCTAGCCACCAAATTTCCTAAGACTCATATTGTCTTGTGTAGACCAGATGTTTATACATTACAATTACCGTAAAGGAACTGGCGTTTTCGTACTGTAACAAATTATTTCCCATAAATGCCCTTCTAAAAACAACATTTAGCATGGACAGTAGGCCTATAGTATCTTGTTATGGGCAAACGAGTCCGTTTTCTTTTAACTATGACAAAAATGATTATCCACACACCACCACAGTTCTTTCAAGTTTCCACAAACTATCAGGGATGATGCATGTATGAGTAACCACCATTACTAGATGAACAGAATTAAAATAACAAGGTTACTTTGGACTTCAGTTTCCCTTTAGATGAATTCCAACATGCTTCCTTTGCTTGTTGGATCCTGACATGTCTCGATCTTTAGCTGGCATCATCTGATCTCCCTGTTTTAGCCGATCTATCCGAAAACCGGCCATCTTTAGATCCCAATTCCCTTTTCTGATGGAGTCCGGTATGCTTTCAAGCTTTCGACACGTCTTGGCCTGGCTGACGTTATTTGATCCTTGTTTAGCCGATCCAACTGAAATCCGGCCTTTTCTGTCCTGACAACCTTGGTCCTACAAACAGTCTCTGCCTGCCAAAATATGGTGTCAACAGTTTCCAATCACTGGTTGTTTCAAATATTTTTGAGATGGCTATGAAGGCAATGATGATACTAAACTAATGAAACAGATAAGTTTCCAATCACCAGTTGTTTCAAATATTTTTGAGGTGGCTACAAAGGCAATGATGAAAATGAAAGTTAACTGAATCTGCTCATGTTTGATGACTGATGAAAAAATTATCATCCTTTGTTTCCATGCCAAGTATTATTTTTAATTCCTTATTAATCACCATTGCCCCTCCATCTGTTGCGTCTTTTGTGATTTCTCTGGATTAGTTGCAGGTCACAAGCACGGTAAAGAAAAAATACCGAAGACCCCTAGATAACTTTTTAAGAAAGCAGAGCAATCGAACAGCTACGGACAAGTGAAATCTTATTCATCCTATGTATTAGCTTGTTCCTTTCATTTGTTAATTTTGTATTAGAAATCTGTGTTGTCATTCTAATTGTTTGGGTAGCGTAGGGTGAATGAACAGGTTTGGTTTAACTGCAAAATTCCTTGCCCCAGATTAGAATCTCTTTTGGTGTGAACCTTCTTCATCTATCTCACTTTTAAGAAAACAGTTTTTTTTTGTTTTTACCGTAACGTTAGCATGAGCAAAGAAACAACATCGTTGGTTGTTTTCATATATATGCATCCATGAAGTATAGCCGTGGCGTTAGCAAGGGCACTGTACTAGTATATGCCGGTTTGACGAGATGTCCACATTTGGTGCATTCGACACAGATGTGTGTAGAACATGCATGAAAGGTACAGTATTATATTTACCACCATTGGGTAGTCAAAGTTCGTTGGCCGCCGCCGGCGACAACGACGACTACGACGAGTGTCGTCCTTAACATTTTGGCAGGGTCTTCACGGCTGGCACACAGCCGCACTCGCTTTGTGCAGTATCGCTTTGAGCTTGCACTTTCTGCTCGGCGTGTCAAGAGGTATATATATGCGTGTCACAATCCATACGTGCGTGCGGCTTATAGTGGTCGTGCATGCTTTGCCCTAGCTACAAGGCATCTCCCAGGGCCAATAATGCTAGATATTTTGCAAATACTAGAATGATATCTGTATCTGGTAATCCTTTTAGAAAACATATTTTTACTGGAAATAGTAAAAAAAGATGTTAAACCTCCTGTAAAAATTATAGATTTTTGAAGGTATACCTCACTGAAATAACCAAATCCATAAAATAATTTATGAGACAACATCTCTCATCAACGGAGGCGGGTGCAACTAGAGACCGCCTTTATAAATGGATAGGCAGCAGCTTCTAGGAAAATGTCCGTATCTAAAAATCTTTACAGAGGTGGACCTTTAAAAACAGCCACTCTATTAATCAAAGACTAAAATAGATTGTCATTTTAAGGCACCCGCCTCGATAAATCAATTCCTAGAGAGACATATCCTTCGCCGGAAATTGATATTAACAGAGATGGGCATTCTAATAGTCCATCTCTAAAACTCATTTTTTAAAGCCAGGAGCTCTAAGATATCTGTCTCTAAAAATTGTTTGAACAATAATAATAAATATCTTTTTTCTATAAATTTGAGTGAAGATAAATATTATATTAAAGTTGTAGCTTTCAACATGATCGACAGCTTTATAGTTAACAAGTTTTTTATTTGAAACTTTTAGAGTCCCAAAATATTAGCATGACCAAGACTAACATCTATAATATCAAACAAATGCACTTTAAAAACATATTTTGTTGTGTATGTAAGGAATCTTGATTAATACTATAAGTGATATACGTGTTTCAATATAAATATGGTTAAATCAGGACTTTGACTTAGGACATATCTAAAATTATTTATAATTTGAAGCACAGGGAAGTATTTTGTAGGTATCACTATCCTTGTTGACTCAGATATCCCTAGTAGCCCTGCCGTGATATCGACACATCACTTGTGTGACACCGCAATAATTGGCGAAGAAACCAGCAATATCCTTTGTTAGAGCAACTCTAATAGACTCTTTGTATCATTTCTAATGCATAGGAATAGCGATTTTTTGAAAAAAAAAAAAAACCCCCAACAGCCTCTTCAAATGGATCTCCAGATATATACACCATCTATTCGGGACTTCTCTCTAGTTGATGATGGAGAACGAGAATAGCTCTCTGGAGTTTGCACAACATATAAAAAAGCTATTGGAGTGTGCACAGATATAGAAAGCAATTTTTACTAAAATGACTCTCCAAAAGATGATTTGATGAGTAAATTTTACAAGGACTCGTTTGAGTCCTTTCATTTCTGATGATCTGGAATCTATTTAACGGACCATGCAATTTGGCTTGGAATCTACCATTTTCGAAAGTTCAGGTACAAAGCTTACTCCCTCCGTTCCACAAATAAAAGAACATCTTTGACTTTCACGATTTCTGTTTGACCATTCGTCTTATTTAAAATTTTTTAATAAATAGTATTTGTTTTGTTATAACTTATTTTATCATTAGAGATATTTTTATAACAATTAATTAATTTTATTATTTGTATAAAAAATTTAAATAAGACAAATGGTCAAACACGAATCTTAGAAGTCAAATATGTTCTTTTATTTGTGGAACGGAGGGAGTATCTTATATTCATGGAGTGAGAAATGGGATTTAATTCTTATAGGTCACGTGGTGTGCTTTTACAATTCAACTTATAGCATGCTTTTCGGGTCGCTCCTATGTAGCAGAACTGTATCACATAAGTATCTCCCTCGTATGGCCAATAGTAGTATACAAATATTTTCCACATATGATTAATAGAATGCATTTCAACTCCAATAATCCAAATGGGCCCTTATAGATGCTCTTACATATGTGTGGAATATTTTTGTACGAATCCATTTACATTAGGACTTTTGAGCTATATTTGGTAATATATGTATGGTGGCGGAGTTGGTGTTGGATTCTGTAGTCCCCTCTCCTCATAATTATAAGAGGAGGGATATTTTTGTCAGCATGACTATCCAACGATAGCGTGGAGGACGCGGCGTGATGCTGTGGAGACCCTGGAGTGGCCAGTTTTTATGCAGGTAATTGGGGAGGAGCGGTCATAGTAACTGCCCCGAGATGTAGGTTTCGGCTAACCTTGGCAACAAATATTTTGCCGATGATATATATCTTGTATGTTCGTCTCGGTGGATCCATTTGATGCTTCCTCCTGTAAAAATTAGCCTTGCCACTGTGAGGCTAAATTCTAACATCGTTGCCACAGTCCAACCCACTAGCCGACTTTAAGAAGCTAATTATTAATGCATATGGTTGTAATTTTACTCAGCCATGAACCAGATGGTAACGACCAGCAGCTGTGTTTGTACCAGCTACCGGATGTTGAATTCGGTTGCATTAGTACTGAGGTGGCAGTAACAATCTACAGTAATAATATGATCACACAACGTCAAAACGATTGTAGTGTGCTCTTTTAAATGAAACCAGTGGTACAATACCTTCAACTTTCACTATGCCAAAAAAGCTTATCAGTGACGCTTCTAGACAGTCATCAGTGACGCGGAAAAAACGCGTCACTGTTTTCGCGTCAGTGATAAGGACAAATCAGTGACGCGTAAAAACGCGTCACTGATAACTCCCTATCAGTGACGCGTCCAACCAACACGCGTCACTGATAGCCCTCTATTAGTGACGCGTCCAACCAACATGCGTCACTGATAGCCCTCTATCAGCGACACGTCCAACCAGTACGCGTCACTGATAACCCTCTATCAGCGACACGTCCGACCAATACGCGTCACTGATAACCCTCTATCAGCGACGCGTCTAGCCAATACGCGTCACTGATAGCTGTTTCAAAAAACAAAAAAAAAATATAATGATCCTATATATATATACACACACACACACACACACATATCATTTCCACCATTTCAACAATAAATTCTTTACAAACTTATCTATTTACACATAACAACATCAATTGTCGCAACAACTATAGTTTACCAAACGTTTATACACCAGCAAGGCAAGCAACAATTTACATATTGTCGGGGACCAAAATAAGGGCCCCTTAAGGAAAGCCCAACAAACGCAGAACTTCGGTCCGGCAGGCCTCCCACTTCCACTACCTAAGCCACGCATGCAGGAGGCGGACGCACGGCCCACCCACCCGTCAGAGCCTACCTCACTTGGACTCGGACGAAGCCTTGCCGATTCTCCGCCTCGCCCGAGAGCCCCCCGCCCCTCCTCGGGCGATCCTCCACTCTCCGTCCCGCCCGAGCCCCCCGGGGGGGCCTCGGACGAGCCGCCCGGCTTCCGTCCCGCCCCGAGCCCCGTCAACCCGGGCCTCGGACCGGGCCGGGCGCGCGTCGCCGCCAGTCAAAGGCCGTACCGCCGACTTGGCGCATAACCACCACCGCCCGTGTCAGGAGCGCTCCATGTTCTGGCAAGGGATGGGCATCGCTCCGTCACGACCCACGACGGCAATCATGCTTACGCGGTCTCCACGATGGAGGCCACGCCCGCCCGCAGGTGGGGCACTTGGCTTTGCCTAACCCCTCCGCCCGTCCCCGCCGAACCCCGGCGCCATCCGACACGCCAAGGCCACAGCAGCCGGCGTCACCCCCGTCTTGAAGGGAGTGGACACACCCCCTCCCGGTCAACCAACAGTCCACCACAGTGAGCTCCCCGAGCCGGGATGGGCGACCAACTTTATGCCGGCGACCGGTCACGGGCTGTTCCAACCACTCTCCGTATGGCGACAAGCTCCGAGGCCACCCGAGCCTTGGCCTCCATGCGGGTCAAAGCTACGGGCTCTGGCGCCCCCTCCGACGCGCACTCAAGGGGACATCCGTCATTCCGGGACAACGAGGGGCAAGGAGGCGACGTCGCCTTGCCTCGTCCACGGTCCGGGACCACGCCGGCCCACGCCGGAGCCTCGTCCGAGGGAGGACGGAAGCACGTGACCCGGCTACGAGCATGACCACCTCTTGTAAGGCCCCCTTCCTTCCCCTTGCGGCTATAAAAGGGGAAGGCGAGACCTAGATGACAGGCACACACACAAGCCCGGCATCGGCATCCTCCTCAATCATCACGAGACTTGAGGCCCCGTCCCTCTCTCACTGCTTGTACACCCTACCTACGAGCACTTCGGTGCAAGATAATACAAGAACTCCTCCCCCCTCACTTTGGGCGTAGGGCCTTCTCTTGCCCGAACCAAGTATAAATCCTTGTGTTCATCTTGTACACCATCCGGGGTTGGGAACACGCACCACAAATTCACTCGTTGGTGCTAGGACCGCCAGTTCTAGCACCGGCCGAGGTTGGCGCGCCAGTAGGGGCTACATGCGTGTTTCGCCTCTTTTCCCGCCAAACCTCCGGATGGCCAGCCAGGCGTGGCGATGCCAGGGGCGACTTCTCACCCCCAACTCCTCTCCACTCCGGCCCGGCTGGGCAGGGGACCCGATCCGGTTCGGTGAGCTTGAGTTCGTGTCGGCCGGGGTCGATGCGACATGGAACTCCTCCCGGCCCGGGGTTCGAAGGCCTTCCGACGAGCCCCGGCGGACTTCGACACCGGTCCGGCGCGGAGGCACCACGGTGCTCGCTCCCCGCCGCACTCGGCGGACGCACCACGGCTGGCGGTCTTCACGAAGATCTTTGGCGCTGTGGCTGGGCGACACCCACCGTGGGGGCGCTCGGCCGCCCGTCGCCACCACGCCAGCCCATTTGGCATGGCCAACGCCCGGCCATCGCATACACAGCGTTAGTCTCCACCACCATGGGAGCCCCGAGGAGCGTCCCGGCTGCCGGCGGCGCTCCACGAAGCACCCCGACGCAAACATCCCCGCGGATCCGCCCATGCCTACGAGGAGTACCTAATCAAGCGGGGAGGAGCGGCGGCGCCACTTCCGGCACGCGCTACACCCACCCGATCCGGCGCCACCTCGAGTACACGGAACCCGGGGGTTCATCCCGGGCTGCGCCGCCCGCCCGGTTACCCCCCGACTCCGACTCCCCGGGGCGACATATGCGACCCGGCGCGAGTGCTTCCACGTGGAGGTTCGTGATCTCGGCGCCCAACGGCGCGCGCAGCGGCAGCGGGAGATCGGGATCGTGACCCTAGGCACGCCGCCCGCCCGGCCGGGCGCCACCCCATGGATCCAGGCCTCTCGACCACGGGGGGGCGGACCCCGCCACACGTGGCCACCCCGAGGCGGAGGATCCAGCGGCCACGCCTCGGGAGCCACATCGACCCACCGTCGAGTAGATCCGCGACCTCGAGCCAAGCTTGACCACGACCGTCTTCGGCTACGGCAAAATATGACGCTCGAGCAAGGCCACCCCATGGCCGCTCAACCCAAGCCGCTGGCCTTGCACGGCCAGACCGCCCGGCGCCCGGCGAGGATAGTCAACGGCGAGGGGGCGAGCATCCTCCCGTCTTCTGCGTGCAAGCCAAAACATTGCGGCCGCGGCCCTTCTACTCCGACAATGCCGGAGCCACTCCACCCCGGAGGGCGCCAAGGCCAACGAGCTACGAGACCTCATCGAGACCGCCCCGCAGATCCAACAAAGCCGAGCTTCGTCCCGCGCCAGCGCAAGGACGAGGAACCCGCGGGCATTCCCGGGGAGGAGCGCGAGGCCTCGGCCCACCAGGGGATCGCTCACGAAGGCCGGCCATGCGAACGCATCGGGACAACCGTGGCGACCTCAACGACGGCGACGCACGCAACATCGTGGAGAGAGGCGAGCCTTGGGGCGAATCACGACCGCCCCGATGTATGGCGGCAGCATGGCACAGCCGGCGAGACGACGCGGACCCCCGGGGCCCGTGCCTTCAGCCGGGAGATCCGCGGCGCACGTTCCCCTTCCGTTCCGCCCGGCCCGCCAACCTCACCAAATACTCGGGCGAGGCGAACCCCAGGGTTTGGCTCAACGATTACCGCCTCGCCTGCCCATTGGGCGGGGCGGACGACGACAAAGGATCATCATCCGCAACCTTCCCCTTCACTGGCGACGCCCGCTCGGGCCTGGGCTGAGCACCTTCCCGCCCGCATTTGATCTTTGACTGGACCGATCTAGTCAAGGTTTTAGGTGGGAACTTCGAGGCACGTATGTGCGCCACAGAATTCCTGGATCTCCGTAGGCTGCCGCCGAAAGCCCGGCGAAGTCGCCCGTGACTTCATCCGCCGCTTCTCCAAAAAGTGCACCGAGCTGCCCAACGTGGCCGACACCGCTATCATCGCATTCCTCGACGGGACGACCTGCAAGGAGCTGGTCCACGGCCCGGGGACGGAAGATGCCCTCCACCACCAACGAGCCGTTTGAGGTGGCCACGAATTTCGCCTCCGGTGAGGAGGCGGTGGGGGCCATCTTTCGCGGCGCCAACGACAAGGACAAGCGGAAGAACGAAGAAGCCAGGTGGTGCAAAGAACCCGCAACCAAAAAGAAGAACAAGAGGGGCAAGCGAAGGGGGAAGCAAGGCAAAAAGGAGGAAGACTCCGAGGATGATCTCGTCGGCTGCGGCCGACCCGCAGCACCCCCCGACGCCCCCCGGGGCCGGGCGCTCGACGACATGCTCAAGAAGCCTTGCCCCTTCCATAAATTCCCGTCAAGCACACCATGGGGGAGTGTGACTTGGCCTTGCCGATTCTACCAAAAGCTCCCCCCCCCGAGGACAAAAAGAGGAAGGAGAAGGAGGAAGAAGACAAGGATGACGGGTTCCCCAAGATCCATGATGTCTTCATGATCATCGGGGGCCTCCCAAATAAATCTTTCACCACGATAGATCAAGCGCGGCGCCGAGAGGTTTTCTCGGTGCACCCCGCCACGCCAGGTTCCTACCATGGTCGGCCGAGGCCATTACCTATGGCCCCGACGACCACCCGCTCTACGTACCAAACCCCGGGAGATACCCACTCGTGGTGGATCCCGTCATCGACAACGTTCGGCTCACTAAGGTGCTGATGGATGGCGGCAGCGCCCTCAGCATCCTCTACTCCGACACCCTCAGTCTGTTGGGGGTGGAGCGCCCGCACCTCCGACCCTCCATCTCTCCCTTTCAGGGCATTGTGCCGGGCAAGCGAGCCTGGCCCCTCGGGCAGATTGACCTCCCCGTCTTCTTCGGGACACCATCAAACTACCGCAAGGGAGGTCATCACCTTCGACATGGTTGACTTCCGAGGAACCTACCACGGCATACTCGGACGCCCCAGCGTCTGCGAAATTCATGGCGGTCCCGAACTATACGTACCTCCTCCTCAAGATGCCGGGCCCCAACGGCGTCATCACCGTTGGCTCCTCCCCTACGAGCATGCGTTCAAGCTGCGGCGTGGAGGCCATCGAGCATGCCGAGGCCATGGCCATCTCCGAGGCTCTCGACTCCAAGCGCCACGCCGGCACCATCGAGCCGTCCGATGGGGTAAGGGAGGTCCCGCTCGACCCCTCCACCTCGTCCGGCAAGACGGTGAAGATCTGTGACTCCCTCGACCCCAAATAGGAAGCCGTGCTCGTCGACTTTCTCCGCGTGAACATCGACATCTTTGCGTGGAGTCCCTCGGACATGCCGGGCATTCCGAGGGATGTCGCCGAGCACTCCCTTGATATCCGGGCCGGGTCCGCACCGGTGAAGCGGCGGCTAGCGCCGATTCGACGAGGAGAAGCGCAGGGGCCATCGGCGAGGAGGTGAACAAGCTCTTGGCGGCGGATTCATCAAGGAGGTGTTCCACCACGAGTGGTTATCTAATCCTGTCTTGGTTAGGAAGAAGAGTGGGAAATGGAGGATGTGTGTAGACTACACTAGCTTAAATAAAGCATGTCCGAAAGTCCCTTTTCCCTTACCACGTATTGATCGGATAGTCGACTCCACCTCGGGGTGCGAGCTCTTATCCTTCCTTGATGCTTATTCCGGCTACCACCAAATAAAGATGAAGGAGTCCGACCAGCTCGCGGCGTCCTTCATCACCCCGCTCGGCATGTACTCTTGTTATGAGGCGATGCCCTTCCGGGCTTAGGAACGCAGGGGCCATGTACCAACGATGCATGCTAGGCGTTTTCGGCGACCACATCGGCGAAACCATAGAGGCCTACGTCGGCGACATCGTGGTCAAGACTAAAAGGGCTGACGACCTCATCTCGACCTCAAGATCGCTTTCCGGTGTCTTAAGGCCAAAAGCGTCAAGCTCAACCCCGAGAAGTGCGTCTTGGGGTTCCCCGAGGCATGCTCCTCGGGTTCATCGTCTCCAAACGCGGCATCGAGCCCAACCCGGAAAAAGTGACCGCGATGACGAGCATGGGGGCGATCAAGGACCTAAAGGGGCGTCTGGCCCGAGTCATGGGCTGCCTGGCGGCCCTCGGCCGCTTCATCTCACGACTCGGCGAGAAGGGCCTGCCCCCACAGACGCCTCCCCGAGAAAGTCCGGCGCTTCTCTGGACCACCGAGGCCCGGGGAGGCCCTCAACAAGCTCAAGGCTGCCCTCACCGGTGCCCGATCCTCGTCCGCCCGCCCCGGGGTGAACCCCTCCTCTTGTACGTCGCCGCGACCACCCGGGTGGTCGGCGCGGCCATCGTCGTCGAAAGAGGCGGGAGGAGGCCACGCCTTACCGGTCCAACGGCCGCCTACTTCATTAGCGAAGTCTTTGTCGAGACCAAGATCCGCTACCACGCCGATCCGAAGTTGCTCTGGCGGTGGTCGACTCGGCGCAAGCTCGGCACTACCGGCGCCCACCCGTGGCCGGTAGTCTCTTCCTTCCCGTTGGAAGAAATCCTCGAGAACCGGGAGGTCTCGGGGCGGGTTGCCAAGTGGTCCGTCGAGCTCATGGGTGAGACTCTCTCCTATGCGCCCGAGGAAGGCCATCAAATCTCAAGTCTTGGCCGACTTCCTCGCGGAGTGGATCGGACACCCGGCTACCGCCGCTCCCTCTAGGCGGAATGCTTGGGCGATGTACTCGACAGGTCCCTAATGAAGACCGGAGCCGGCGCCCGCCTCCTCTTCGTCTCTCCCTCGGGGTGCACATGCGTACGTGATCCACCTTCACTTCCCAAAGATCGAACAATATGGCGGAGAGTACGAAGGCCTGCTCAACGGGTTAAAGATCGCCGTCGAACTTGGCGTCAAGCGCCTCGACGTCCGAGGGGACTCGCACTCGTCATCGACCAAGTCATGAAAGGACTCAAGCTGCCATGACCCCAAGATGGATGCGTCTTTGCAAGGAAGTGCGCTACCGGAGGACAAGTTCGACGGTCTTGAGCTCAACCACATCGTCCGGAGGCACAACGAAACCCGCCGACGAACTTCGCCAAGATCGCCCATTTGGAAGAGCCCCGGTTCCCCCCCGACGTCTTCACCAAAGACCTCGCAGCTCCTTCCGTCACGATCGGGGGGGCAAGAGGAGGCCTCGGAGGATCGTTCCGACCCCCTCGGGCCGGGAGGTCCGGAGGCCCCTTCAAATCCGGGCCCCTCAACTTCCGAGGCATCCTCGGCATCAAATGCCAAGGTCATGGAGATCGGCGGGGGGGGATCCAGAGGCCGACCCCAAACCGGACTGGAGAAAGCCATCCCTCGACCGGATCATCCGGGGAGTCCTCCCCGAGGACATCAACCAAGCCAGGCGCACCGCAAGAAGAGCGAAATCTTTCGTCGTCATCGGGGGCGAGCTCTACAAGCGAAGCCCCTCGAGAGTCTTGCAGGCGATGCATCACGGCCGAGGAGGGCCTCGCCCCTAGCCCACAAGATCCACGCAGGTGTCTGCGGCCACCACGCCGCTCCCCGCTCCCCTCGTCGGCAACGCTTTCCGACAAGGGTTCTACTAGCCGACCGCGTCGGCCGACGCCACCGAGGTAGTATGCACCTACGAAGGATGTCGGTGTACGCTTGTCGACGCACTTTTCCGGGCTCAGGCGCTCCAGCACCATCCCGATCACGTGGCCTTTCGCCGTGTGGGGCTTGGATCTGGTAGGACCCCTCAAGAAGGCGCCCGGGGGCTTCACCCATCTGCTGCGTCGCCATCGACAAGTTCTCCAAATGGATCGAGGCGCGCCCGTCACCAACATTCGGTCCGAGCGGGCGGTGCTTTTCTTCACCGACATCATCCACCGCTTTGGAGTCCCGAACTCTATCATCACCGACCACGGCACCCGGTTCACGGGGCGAAATTCGAAACTTCTGCGATAAGCACCAGATCGCGTCGTCCGGTGCTCGATCGCGCACCCCCGCACGAGCGGGCGGGTAGAGCGGGCCAACGGGATGATACTACAAGGGCTCAAGCCTCGGATCTTCAACAAGCTCGACAAGTTCGGCAAAGGTGGCTCGAGGAACTCCCCTCGGTCCTCCTGGGAGCCTCGGGACAACGACCCGGCCAGAGCGGCGGGTTTCACACCCTTCTTCCCGGGTGTACGGCAAATAAGCCATCTTGCCTACCGATTTGGAATTCGGATCCCGAGGCTAAAAGCCTACGACGAGGCCCGCAACCAAGTGGCTCGGGAGGACTCGCTGACATGCTTGAGGAAGCCGGGGACGCTGCCCTCCTACACTCGGCAAGATACCCGGCCGGTCCCTCCGACGCTACCACGGCCAAACAGTCCGGGACCCGAGACCTCGGGGAAGGTGATCTCGGTGCTCCGTCTCCGCCAAGACAACAAAGGACGCCACAAGCTCACGCCGCCCAGGAGGGGCCCTTCATCATCGCCAAGTCCTCAAGCCGGGCACATACAAGCTCGCCAACGAGGATGGCGAGATCCTCAACAACGCTTGGAACATCCAACAGCTACGTCGCTTTTACCCCTAGAAATTCCAAGCATTGTACATACGCTTTTGTACCATTGGCTAAATAAAACTAAGTCCTTGGACGTTTTTTCCCAAGTCGCAAAGATTACGTCCCCCATAGGACTCGGCGAGACTTGCTTTTGGCTCACCAAAACCAAGCCTCCCTCGGGGGCTAGAAAGGGGGAACCCCCCCTGGAAAGCACCCCTCAAAAAAATCTTTTTCGAAATCTTTTTCGTTTTTTCCCGGCTATCTTTCGTAGACTTTACGATCCCGAAGGTTTCGCATACTTAGAAAAGGCACGACCAAGGTCATCCCGAGGCCAAGGACGGCCGAGCCACGAGGTCACCTACGCCCGAGCGCTACGGTGCCTCCACTCGCCACCCCCGGCCAAAAGAATGACTCTTAAGTGCCGCGAGGAGGTCGCCGACTATGGAAGGGCAACGGGGCCGAGGCATCTACTCGCGCCGTCCCTCCCTTCGGTTAAAAGAGCGACCCCCGTACAAAAGCATCCTCGCAAGACCAAGTAGCGAATACAAACGGAAGGGAAGGCGAGAGATAACGAAAAAGCTAGTACAAAAAGCATAAAGCCTCAACGGGCCGATTCACAAAGTGTTTCATAAACACAAAATCAACATAAACTTTTATTTACATGAGCACTTGGGCCCAGCCTGCAGGATCTACTGGGGGCCATCCGGGCCACCAACGTCTTGGGCGGCATCATCTACGGCCTCGGGGCCTCCGGCACCAGCATCCGCGACGTCGGCGACCGCAGCCTCGGCGTCACTAGCTTCCTCCTCCGGAGGAGTGGAGACGACGGCGGGCGCAAAACTAGCCACCACCAGCGGCGGGGAGCCCCGCTCCTCTCGGCCTCCTCGACGAGTTGGGCCAGCACATCGGTCTCGTGCCCCATCTCCTCTTCGGCCACGACGAGCCCCTCGGCGATCCGAGGGAGGTCAAGCCGGTAGTGGGACATGGTCGGCCTTGGCGTGTGCGACACGCCGACTTCGGAGGGCCTCCGGCGCACGCGCCTCCCACCCGGCTAGCGGCACCGCCGCCCGGCCCAGCGACATCAAGATTGTTGCCACCGGCTTCCTCCGCCTCCACCGCGGCCTTGAGCAGTTGTGGCCTCCAGCGTCGAAGTCTCAAGCTCGCCTGCGCCCGGGTTATAGGCGGCTTGCGGCGGAGAGGCTCTCCCTCGACTCGATCACCACGCCTGCGGATCGCAAAAACCGAGAGTTAGGCCCTTAGGGGGTGTACCACGCGAGCGAAGGCCCGATCGCGGCTCTTACCTCGCGATTGGCGCGGAGGTCGTTCTCCCGATCCCGCAAGGCTACGTCCTTGGCTTGGTACTCCTCGCCCGGGGCAGGCCGCTCGGCCTCCGAGGCCTCCCGGCTTGTCGGACGGGGACTTGATGGAGTCCGCCCCGGCCTTGAGGCCTCGGCGACCATCGCCTCCTTCTCCGTCCGGGAGCTGGTCAAGGTTCCCTAGCGTGGCCCGCCGCGGCGTCCACGGCAAGGGTAGCGTCCTCGCGCCGTCGTGGCCTCGACCTTTTGTAGGCGGGAGGCGAGAGGGCCTCTCAGCTCGGCGTCCTTCTCCGATACACGGCCGTCGTCGGCTAGGCAACCAGGGCCCTACGCTGAAAGGCGGTCGTGAAGGCCGGCCGTGCGGAGAACCCTCCGCTTCCGCTCGGCGTCTGCGCCCAAATCCTGCAACACACGCTCTCCGGCCCGGTCGATCACTTTGGGAAGAGCGCTCCCGGAGGAAGGGAGGGCTGAAAGCTCACTCACCCGAAGCAAGGGGAGCTCTGGCACAACCAAACACAATGAGTCGGCGGCCTTCTCATGTGATCGGCCATGATCCGCCCACGCTCACCCGAATCCTCCCCTCACCCGGCGTCATCAGGCGCAAAGGCCCCTCGCCTCTCCCCGGGCCCCAGGCGAGGCGCTCTCGAGGCAAGGTAGGCTCCGGCCCGGGTTGCTCGGCCCCGGGCGCTCCAGCCGAGGCCGTGGCACCCACGGTGGGCGCCTCGGTCGCTGCGCCTCCTCGGCTCCTCCCTGCTGCTGCGGTGGCACCCGCCTCGGTGGCCACGGCTTGGTGAAGGGCCAAGGCCGGCTCCGCCTCGGTCATAGCCCACGTCGGCGGTAGCGGCCACCACGGGCTCCTCCACCGCTGCCTCGGGCGACACCGAGGAGTCTACACGGGCCGACACGGCCAAGATCACCACGTCGTCCTCCTCGGCCCAGGGGCCTCCGCCCGTCCGGCGGTACCGACGGGGCCGGCCCCTCGACCCGGGGTGCCAGGCATGCCCCCCTCTCCCCGGCCCGCCTGCGGGCGCCTCTTCTTCCTTGCCGAGGGACCGCTCCGCGGGCAGGCGGCTCCTCGGCGACCTTCTCCCTCTCCTCGGTCCCAACCGTCGGCTCGGCGGCGGAACCGAGATCCGCTTCCGACCCCCCGCCTTAGCTGTTTCCGAGGGGCAAGGGGGCCGCGTCCCACCACGGCCGTGCGCTTCAAGCTGCGGATGGGGACAAAAACGGAGTTAGCGGGCGGAAAAAGAGCGAACGTCGAGACCGGCGGCAAGGTGTGGACACCACTTACCCGCGCACTTTAATCCTAGCTCGGACGGGACCCGCCCGACGGCGGGAATGTCAGCGCCAGACGGCACTCGCCCGGCCCAGGCGTCCTATCGGGCCTCCGACCCGCCTCCCTCTGGCGCTGGCTGCCCAGGGGAGACGAGCCTGGGGGGGAGGGCTCGGCGACCTCCTTCCCCGTGACGTCACGCCCCCTCGGGGGGCGTCCCAGCGCTATTGGGGCATCGCGGCCCCCCAAGTCCGACAACGCCGGGGCGAGCCTCGCCCGGCAGCCCTTCCCGGACGGGCGGGCGCCGGCGGCGAACTACCGCCCGCCCGGCCTTGACGTCACCTCCGGGGGATCCAACCCCGGGCAGCGGCTCGGCTCATCCTCGTCCCACTCCTCCTCACCATCGCCGTCGTCGTCGTCGTGCTCGGTGGTGTCCGACGACGTCCCCGCTAGAGGGAGACCCTCCCGCTCCCCCCGCCGCGCAGCCGAGACAGGTCCTCCTCTCCTTCTCGCTTCTGCGGGCGTTGCGCGCCGCCAAGGGGCTTCTTCTCGCTTCTCCACCTCCGCGCTCGCGGTTGGCCGCCTTCTCCGCGGCGATCGGGGGGCTTCGACGGCCTTAGTCTCTCCGCGAGCCCCTCGCAAGCGCGGCGACCGGGATCGGCGCCAAGATGAGGAAGAAGAAGAAGAAGAACGGAACGCACGACGGAGCGGAGGAAACGGGTCTTACTGGCCGATGTAGTCCTTGTCCGGCCGCATCGGGATCCGGAGCAACTGTGGAATGCTCCACCGACGCCGCCGCTGCCCGTCCGGTCAAGGACCTCGGCGAACCCTAGGTCCTCGGCCGCCATCCGGTCCCCCTCCCGGGGGTTGCCGAGCCGCATGTCATACAAATAAGGTACATGCCGATGCATGAGCGGCAATGGCGCCCCGCTTGTGGAAGCCGGGCGATCACCGCCGAGGCGTCCAGGACCCTCCTTGGTCGGTCAGCGCCCGAGGCGATAAACACCTTCCTCGGCGGGGTCACCCTCTCGGGGATCAAACTCCTTCCACCACGACGGCGGCTCGGAGTCGAACACCTTCCCGGTGTAGGCAGGCGGGGGTGGCCACCGTCGTTGCAAAGGTAGAACCACTTCTGTGCCAACCACGGTTCGAGTGGCGAGCCTCGCTGGGATATAGTCCTCGCGGTGCTTGGATCGCATTCTGCAGCGTGCGAGCTACCGGCCGGGACGACCAACCTCTTCCCCTTCTCTTTCTCCTGCTCCTTCCCCTTCTCTTTCTCCGCCCGGGCGAGATTTCAGGAACAAGGTAGCCTCGAAGAAGTAGAGCCACAGGGTCCCGGTGGGCGTCGGCCGAGGTAGCCCTCGCACGCCCACGAAGGCGGCCGCGTGGGAGATGCGATTGGGAGCGAGGTTGTGGAGCTCCAAGCCGTAGTGCTCCAGGGGCGCCGCAGAAACGCCCACCGGCATCCCGAGCCCAAGGCTCATGGAATGACGTGAAGCTCACGACGTACCCGGCGGAGGGCACGGATACCGATCATCCGGCGACGGCACGATCCACTCTAGCCGCTGGAAGTCGTTCCGAGCGCTCAGGAGCCCCTTCTCCACCAACGCCACCAGCTCCGCCTCCGTCACGGAGCAGGACTCCCAGTCCGCCACGCCAACAACATCGGCCTTGGGTGCCATCGCGAGGGCGGGATCGAGCGAGGAGGGCAGCACGGGAAGTCGCTCTTCCTTTCCCCTCTTCGGCGAGCTCAAGAGATTTCTCCGGGCGGGGGAAGGCAGAGGCAAAGAGCAGCGCAGCAGATACAAAGGAAAGGGCCAATACGGCCGCCGCCCGTATTTATACCCGACGCGCCCCCCTTCTTTGCATTAAGTGCGGATCGGCCCACGATGCGCCCACTTGATTGCACACAGCGCCACGGCCCGAGGCGCCGGCGCACGAGGCGGCCGCAGCCACATGGACTTCAGCGCGCCGCACACACACGTTGCAATGGCGCATCCCTCACAAAGGATCCGGGCCACGGAGCCCGAGCCCTGCACCGCCCAGGCGTGGCCACGGCTGAGAAGCGCAGCGCCACACATCACATCCTCCGTGGGGACCCACGGGCCAAGCAAGGCACGGCAACTACCATGACGGAGAAAGTGGGGCCCGCCACCGCTCGCGCTCCGCATCCCGCGCATGGCCGCCTGAAAAGACGCGCCCACGCCTCACGTTAAGGCAAAAACAGGGGTTCCTTCTCCATGAAGGAGCCGACGGCCCACCTAAGGCCTTGGGGTTCGCAGTCGCCCATCTAAGGGTTCGACAGCCCACCCCTGCCGACAGAGTCGGGGCAGCTCGGAGGCCTCATATTACCTGCCCCGCGCAAGCGGGGGCCGTCCTTGCAGCATCCGGAGGCCAGCATGGCAGCCAGAGTAGGGGATCCCCTGGGAGAGCACCGAGCCCTCGGGACCGGCGGACGGACCCGAGCCCCCACCTCGGCATACCGTGCGGGCTCTTATGAACCCCGCGCCTCGGGGCCCAGCCAACCCCTAGCGAATGGGGCACAGGCGGTTCACTTGGATTCTCCCGCTAACAGCTCACCGGATCTAGTCGTGTTCGACACTTGTCGACGATAGCACGACATTTGTCCACCCTCCTCCCCTGCGGGAGGGGAAGCCGAGGTGCGTAAGAAACCGGGGTGAGTCCCAATTGGGTTCCCTCGTCGCTACGAGGGCTCGGGGGCTTCCCCAACGAGCAAACCAATTTGGGAAAACGCCCTAAAACCCAGTAGAACCCCGACGAGCCGACGGGCCCGGGGCTCGGCAAAGCCGGACTATCCCCCACCAAAAGACGCACTAGCCCTCGGGACGAGTGCCCTCACTCGCCCGAGGCCTCGGGGGCACACCCGGCGGTGCGCTTCCCCCCACGGATAGCACGGCTCTCGGGACAAGCCTCAAAGCCACGTCGTGCAAGCTAAATGCAAGCCTTCGAAGGAGTCCCCAAACTCCTCCGAGGCCTCGGGGAGCTTACACCCGCCGGCCAAGCCTTTCAAGGCGCACCTGCTGAAAGTATCGATGGCAACCAAGGAAGCACGACCTCAGCCTCTGAACGAGTGCTTCCACTCCTTCAGAGGCTCGGGGGCTACTGGTCGGGGACCAAAATAAGGGCCCCTTAAGGAAAGCCCAACAAGCGCAAAAACTTCGGCCCAAAGGGCCTCCCATTTCCACTACCTAAGCCACAAAGTGCGGAGCGGACGCCGGCCCACGACCCGTCCGAGCCTACCTCACTAAGGGCTCGGACGAGCGCCGATTCTCCGCCTCGCCCGAGCCCCCAGCAGGGCCTCGGACGAGCCTCCACTCTCCCTTCCCGCCCGAGCCCCCTGGGCGGGGGGGGCTCGGACGAGCCGCCCGGCTTCCGTCCCCGCCCGAGCCCCCGGCAACCAAAGCCTCGGGCGGGGCGCGTCGCCCAGAGTCAAAGGCCGTACCACCGACTTGACGCATACCCACCACCGCCCGTGTCGGGGAGCACTCCATGTTCGGCGGGGGATGGGCATCGCCCGTCACGGCCCACGCCGGCTATCATGCTTACGCGTCTCCACGATGGAGGCCACGCCCCGCCACGGTGGGGCCTTGTCTTTGCCTAACCCCTCCGCCAGTCCCATCGCCGGAACCCCTGGGGCGCCATCCACCACGCCAAGGCCACGGCGGTCGGCGTCACCCCCGTGCTTGGGAGTGGACTGGACACCCCCTCCATCAACCAACAGTCCACCCCGTGAGCTCGAGCCCGGGATGGGTGACCACTGTGCCGGCGGCCGGCCGGGGCTGTTCAACCACTCTCCGTACGGCGACAAGCTCCGAGGCCTCCCGAGCCTCGGCCTCCATGCGGGTCAAAGCTACAGGGGCTCTGGCGCCCCCTCCAACGCCTCCACCAACTCCAACGGGGGACGTCCGTCATTCCGGACAACGAGGGGCAAGGGCGGCGTCGCCTTTGCCTCGTCACGGTCCGGGACGGTCGGCCCACGCCGAAGCCTCGTCCGGGGAGGATGGAAACACATGACCCAGCCCACGAGCACGGTCGCCTCTTGTAAGGCCCCGCCTTCCCCTTGCGGCTATAAAAGGGGAAGGCAGAGACCCTTAGATGAGAAGTTCACACACTCAAGCCCGATATTGGCACCCTCCTCAATCATCACGAGACTTGGGACCCCGTCCCTCTCTCACTGCTTGTACACCCTACCTACAAGCACCTCGGTGCAAGATAATACAAGAACTCCTCCCCCCACTGGACGTAGGGCCTTCTCTTGCCCGAACCAGTATAAATCCTTGTGTTCATCTTGTACACCATCCGGGGTTGGGAACACGCACCACAAATTCACTCGTTGGTGCTAGAGCCACCAGTTCTAGCACCGACAGTATTGTTCTTAGTTGCTTTTATTGTTGCTTGTATGATTGGTTGCTACGAGTAGAGCGAGAATCGTTTATAAGTGCTGGAGATCAACAGGTGATGACCAGAAGCAAAGTATGAGCAAGTTTGATAAAGCGTAAAAGGCAAGTATAGCTTGGGACCTCCTTGATTACCTATTCACAATAACCACTATATTTCATATGCATGTATCTTTGATTCCCTATTAAGGATGACTTAGAGTTGATTACTATCTACCTTGATGACTTGGGATATGTGCATGTGGGTAGTACTTGCTAGTCTTTGGATATATATAACCATGATCTCGTAACATGATCTCGTAACATTCTAGTTTTGTTTATTAAAACTGGGTGTTACAATTGGTATCAAAGCAAAGTTGTTGATAGGGACGTATGCCTAGTTAGCACTGATTATTTTCTAAACGTTATTTTGCTACTAAACTATTTTTCTACCTTCTTGATATATTCATTTGATTATTTCTCGACCTTGTATTATCTCTCCTCCTTGGTACCTTCCTTTGAGCTATTTCTGCTTATATCCTTGATATATTATTTCAGTTGTTTTACTAAATTTTCTAAACTTGTTGTATTCAACTTTTCAATGGCCTTTCACCGTCTATAAACCACTTCTTAGGATGCCTACCATTGCTACAAGAAGCACGTGTAGTTTTGATGTTGTGTTGGGTGCTTGTCTTGCTTGGTGTGTTGCTTGTGTGTTATCTCCATCTTTGTGCTCCAAAGACAGTCCTTGAGATGAAGTTTTGAAGATTAGCAAGCCCTTTGTTAAGTGGGGTAGCTTCGCTTTCTGAAGCCCTAAGTATCTCAAGCAACGAGGCACGAAGAACTGAAGATCAAACTTTATCTTTCTTGTCATCTTTTGGCTATCCAAGATCCATGTCTTATATCCTATCAACTGATCAAAGAAGCATGAAGACTTAAAGATTATTCTTATCTACCTCCTTGGTCTCTCTGAATCTCGTTTCTACCATATCATGTTTTTTTTTCGAGCAGTCTATCTTCCTTAGCTTATACATATGTTTTTGGAATCCCAAAAAAAAAAAATTCTTGGAAGTTTTCTAGACAACAATTGACTACAAGATGTTTCTCTCGCCTCAACAATCAGCCTAGTAGTGTTATGGTTTGAGAGCTATGAAAATCACAAGACAATGCATCTGTCTTTGCCTGAAAACTCGGATAGATTCTGTAGTGTACTTGGTTTTGACAACCTTAGCTGTAGAATCGACAACATGTTCTATATCAATGTTCTAGAGGGTTTCATAAGGATTCCAACCACATGAGGCCCGTCGTCACCGATTTGTGGATCTCAAGATATGATAGTTGCAATATGCTGCATTTGCTTTGCCGAATTTCTAGACAGATTTTATGTTGGACCAAGAAATCTTATTTTAACATCAGAATCTGAGAAGTTTTCTATTAGAAAGTTGTAGGGAACTTCATAATCTTTCCAATGGTACAATATACAACTCTATTGGATTAGCAGAACTTGAGTTATTGTCATTTTACTGCACTGCTATTTTTCTACTCGCGGATAACTTCAGATTACTTGTTCCTACTTATGCTCTCGCTTGGGTGTCTGACTATTATTATGATGGTTAACTAACCCTAGAAAATATGCAAGTTACTTTGGTGTCCCCTAGTTGATATTTTCTTAAGAAGGTTGTAGGGTAAAGGTCATGTGTGCTAGTGTTTCATGTGGAAGCATCAGCTATCTCCATGGCTGTGAAGTGACTATCAAGCGTAGGTACCTTATTTTGGATTGGTATCTTGTTGGTTCATCTACATGGAGCTCATGTATTCATTAAGATTGATTTTTAATTTAAGATATCAGTTGCAAGTGTAATCTTGGACATACCCAAGACAAGTTGGGAGATATTGGACATCCATAGTTAGCTCTCTGAGGCTCAGGAAACATCAATGTTACACCATGCATGGCAAATAAATTTTGATTGAAGAAAGTTCTCTTCTTAGATGCATGATCTCTCATGGTGGAATTATGGAGGAGAACTTAAAAGAGATGTGTTGAGTTGGAACCCAACGAAGAATGTGAGACTCAAGGTTTCATGAGAATGATAAACCACCATCCGAGGCTTAGGAGAAGCTTTATAATCTTGGACATAAGAGTGACATCTACAAGGACTGCAAGAGCGCCTAAATGACACATTCACAAAGTTGGGCTAGAGCTTGGCATCCTCCTTGGATAAGAGCTGATCACGGAAGAGTGAAAACTCGAAGAATGAGCTTCATCTGTCTCCTTAGTCTCTCTGAATCTCGGGACGAGATTCTTGTTAAGTGGGGTAGATTTGTCACGCCCCAAATTTTGGGTTGTGCTTAGAAAACACAAAATAAAAAAAATGTGTTTAATATTTTGATAAAATTTTCCAAGTTTAGGTTAAGTTAGTGCAATATTTAGTTGTAGAAAAAAAAATGAATTTTAAACCTTTCTAAATTAATTTAATAGGCTTTTACTTGATGTGATGTTTTCATGTTGTCCGGTTTTGTGTGTTGTCGAGAAACTTTTCAAAATGCGTTTAGTAAGTCGTTTATCCTTCTTTAGCATGTCTTTATCTTTCACTGTGATTGAATTTTTTGGTGCCCATCTTAATTCTTTTATTAGAGCATCCCAAAAATCTTTTCCTTATATTCCAAGTCACTCTTATGAGTTCATCATCCATCAACCTCTCTCTCATAACCTCTTGGAAATTTTTCTAGCTTTTTCTAGAATCTTTTCCTACTTTTTAAGGAATATAATATAATTTTTTTTAGATGCTCCAAAATATCTTTGCATGACCTCTAAATACTTTATTTGGGTTCATCATGTCCCAAAAACATCTCTAGGAATTTTTCCAAAATTTTGGGAGGCTTCAGTAGTATTTCTCATGGGTTAAATAGTAATTCTAGACTTTTCTAGAATTATTTTAATCCTGAAAATAATTAATTCTGAAAATAATTAATTCTGAAAATAATTAAATCTCTATTTTTCCACCAGCCTTCAAAGCCCATGTGCAATAATCATATTAAATCCCAAAAGCTCAAACATTTATTTACTAACGGGTTTTAATCATTATTTAGGCCCATTAGTAAAAGATGGAGGTATAACATCAATTAGTACCATATTGCTAGTTGATGTAGATGTGGGTGTTTTTCTCCTATATATATGTACCAACCCCTTGAGCAAAGCACATCAACTACCATGAGGGAAGCCCCTAGTTTGGGAACCCTAGCTAAGGTAGTAGATTTTGATATTTTCCTCCCCGTCATTACCCTTTTTTCACAACCAAAAATTGGTGGGCTACATTCTTCTTGATTTTAGTATTCATCGTCATGGTTCGCCTATAGCATAAGGTGAGCATGCTTATATTCTTGCTTATTCTATTCTCATCCAATTTTGCATCTTATCTCAGATCAACCATCGATCTAGCAGCCTAGAGCAATTGTAGTCGACCAAGCCATCTGGATTCCCCGAGAGCCATGGCAGCAAGTAACGCCGGATGCAGCTTGTCGTTTCCTTCTATATCATCCCTGATCGCACCCTACCGACAACCACCGTACTCGGCCCGGCGTCATCGACGATCGCCAGCCAAGATGCCCCGCCCATGGCCGAGGGTGAGCATCCTATCGTGATCTCCCATAGTTCACTCAATTTTTGTTTTCCATCTATTCACCGTCCCTCAACTTCCGCAAGACCGACGGCCGTGTCCTCATGTATAAGCAGAGTCCATACGCCCATGCCTTCTCGCAGCCCAAGCCATCTTTGCCGCAGGCCGGCAATTGGTGGATTCCGCTCGCACTATGCGCCGGCCACGGATCGAGGTGCTGAGTTCTAAGGCAGCCTTCGGATCAATCTATCATAACCTAATGGCCAGCACGGTTTCCATCAAAGTGCCTGGAGCAAGGGAGGAGTATATGCATCTCGTTGATAGTTGTATCCTTGTCGAACCATGAAGAACGCAAGCAAATGGTTCCGCTCCTTTCTTTTATTCCTAGATTGCACGTGAAAAGCCAATCCAATTTGTATGCTAACATGCTCATCATGCACACACGATTGTATCTTATCTTGCATGTAATTAGCAAACCTTCGTGTGCACCGCCTCAACTTTGGCATCTCAAATCTTCCACCATCTCGTCGGCCTAGCTCTGTTTAATCAATATCGTTTCCTTTAGTTTTGTGTTTACGTAATTTAAATGTTAGAAGCTATCTTTACCATGCTAAATATTTCTTAAATGTCAACATGATTAATGTTTATGTTTAACTAGATTTTTTCTAATTTAAAAGCTATAGGTATATACTTCGGTGTTCTATAGACAAATATTAATATAACTAATTGCAAACATAAACACGCTTTAAATTTTAATGCTTAGTTCAAATACGTATATTTAAATTTGAATAGATGTGCTCACATGGTTACTTTCCTCTTTAACAAATAAAAAGCTTAATTAATCTAAATGCTACTCGAATATTTCTAAACAAAATATAATTATTTTTACCTTGACTTTTGAAATTAAATATATTTTAGTTAATCTGAATTAATATTATTCACATAAGTTTTTCTTAATTAACATAAATCAAGCTTGTAGTCGTCTCTTTTATAACATAAACCCTTCGATAGTTATTTTGTTTGAACAATAGTTTAAGTTATCGATATCTCTTGTGGTCCCCGTGTCACCGTAGAACTAGCAACTTTTAAGCTTGTTTTCTCTTGTGTGATGTATTGTTCTTAGTTGTTTTTATTGTTGCTTGTATGATTGGTTGCTACGAGTAGAGCGAGAATCGTTTATAAGTGCTGGAGATCAACAGGTGATGACCAGAAGCAAAGTATGAGCAAGTTTGATAAAGCGTAAAAGGCAAGTATAGCTTGGGACCTCCTTGATTATCTATTCACAATAACCACTATATTTCATATGCATGTATCTTTGATTCCCTATTAAGGATGACTTAGAGTTGATTACTATCTACCTTGATGACTTGGGATATGTGCATGTGGGTAGTACTTGCTAGTGCCGGATATATATAACCGATCTCGTAACATGAATAATGGAATATGCATTAACATTAAAAGATGATTCTATTATCAAGTATAGAGATCTAGAGCTTGGTGTTTTGTTGCTCTAGTTTCTCTCTATAAGGACTTATCTGTAAGTGGTCACCGGGATTTACAGTACAGCTGTGAGGGATATATGGCTCTGGCTTTAGTCAAGTATGAGGACCTTTTCTAGCTTGTTAGTGGTTATCGAAAGGCGCAAGAGGGGCGCGCCACGATGGGTATAGTGCGGCCTCTGTCCTCATGTGTGTCATTGCGGGTGTGAACCATTTGGAAGGGGGGCTCTACATCTGCTGCCACGGAATCCTAGCGGCCCTAACTTGTTAGACGAACCTTTGAAAGGCTTCATAGTGAACCCCGCCGACCTTCCTTGGAAGGGGGTCAAGAGGCCGATCACCTCGGGCGAAAGGGTAAATCACGACTCCAAAGAAAAGTGTACACCTCTGCTGCTTGAGTTTAATAACCGGGTATACTAGCCGTGCCCACGAAACGGCGGCCTTGGGGATTCTTACGGAATAGTTGAGCACTGATGGATGATGTTTAATTATGTTGCTTAATCATATTGTTAATTGTTATGTATTATTCTTTATTCTTGTTCACTTGATCATGTGGTTATGGGAATCACTACTATCTTGTTGCTATTAATGCCATAAATATTAATCATCTAAAAGCTAAATGCAGTAAACCAGTGTCAGCCTTTTGAGCCTCATGAACCCCATATTATATTTGCTGAGTACGACATGTACTTACGCTCTTGCCTTTACTTTTTAATTCTTTGAAAAATCCCTGGATGGGTACCGGATGGTGGAGCTAGTTTGTTTTGTGAGAAGTGCTAGGTGTATGTACCCCAAATCAAGCCCCGTGTGAAGATGGAGTCTGAAGAAAAGACTAGCTGCCGTTTCACTTTACTCTGATGTAAGTGTTAAATATAAGTATGTCTTCGCTATATGACACTATTTTTGATACTCTCTACTTACTTTTCTGTATGTGTGGACTTTCTGGGCACACATATGGTA